>JAODAL010041969.1:0-35324 GCA_025379985.1 Phyllomedusa bahiana
GGACTTCCCTGGTGCATAAAAGGACATTGCTTTTGACCTTCCATACAGGAAGCCCCTGAGGATTTTTTGAGAGAGTGCCCAAAATGCAAATTACAAAAAGCTGATTTTGTTACACGGGATATGGCACTGCCAACAGCGAAGAAGTATTGGGAGAGGGTCATGGAGGATTTTAAAGGAGATTTGGGGAAAGAGGTACCAAATGACCCATTGAGCACTATTTTTTCATTATACCCCCACCAAGGATTCTAGGAGGGGAGGACAGACGTTGATTAGGCATAAGGGTGTCCACATTATGCTTTTAGTGGCAAGAAGTGCATTCTACGACTTTGGGTTGCGGAGATGTGCCAACTAGGGAAGAGATAGATCTAGAGATCAGAAAGTTAGTGATGATAGATAGGATAGAGACAGAAACAAACAAGAGTGGACTGACAAAGAAGTTTTTCCAGAAATGGGGGGAATTATATTGTTAAAGTTTTCTCGGACGAGGAGGTTAAAGAATTGATGGGCCCATTTTCGTAATTCTCTTACTACCTCCTAGAAAAAAGAGGGGTTTCATTGGGGAGTTTGGGTGATAGGAGAGACCCCTGAGGGGTGGGTATTGAAGGCTGCTTCCAAGAAATTTTCAGAGGATAGAGCTATGGGTAGTTTACGGGCAGGGGGGAGTCTTGAGATGTTTAAAGAGAGATACCTCAAAAAAACAGATAGAGAATCAGAGACCCCGGGAAAAAGGTTTCTCCAATACTTTGACAGAGCTAATCAAAAATGGTTATATAAAGAGTTGAGGAGTAGAGCACGGCTAAGAGGGGGAGGGGGGAAACCTGGAGACCAGGATATTGGGAAATAGAGGCCGGGGGTTCTGAGGGTCAACGTTGGAGAGTTGCACATTGTTGGTTTTAAGTATTGTTATAAAAAGAAAAGGGAGAAGACCGACAAGGTTGTATTATGACAGCAAATTGAAAAGATGTCATGTTTATGCCTTGTATATAATGTAAGATGTATGATGTTCTGTACCTTTTAATATTTTTCTTCTCAATAAAAATATTAAAAAAAAAAAAAAATAAAAAATAAAATAAAGATTTGGAGGGCTACAAGAAGGAGGAGTAAGAGGTATATGCAGTGCACATCAAGGTGATACAGGTGTATATTTCAAAATAAATTCAGCAGTAAGACTTGTAAATCTAGCTGTTGGCAGCAGTAGAATATAATTTGTAGAAGCAGCAGGCACAGGAAATACAGATATGAGAAGTAGTGTAGCTTAAATATGTATTTCACATTGTCAAGAAGCCATGCTACAGTTTACTAGTCAGTGACATCGGCAACTGGGGCAACAAAATGGTCAGAGATCCACGCGTGATTCATTTTTAAAAATGTCAAACGATCCACATTGTCAGGGGAAAGACAGATACGTTTGTCAGTTATCACTGCGCCAGCTGTGCGTTCTGAGATAACGCTGGCTGCTGGACAGGATAAAACTTCTATGGCGTGTTGAGAAAGCTCAGGCCATTCATCCAGCTTGGACACCCAGAAGCAGAGCTTCACGGGCATAGCACTGCAGTAGGCCCTATCCAAATACGTGACATCACACTAGGCCATGCCTCTAGCTACCCCCAAACACACCCATATTATCATACCATTTATGTCTGGACGCCTGGAGCCTACAAGACTGATTGGCAGGGAGCCTTAAGATCCCTTCTCCACAATGGTTTATATTTGTTTGCACAGCCTAAAAACACACAAACTGTAAAATAAGCAAAGCCAACCATTTGATTATGGGTATGTTTCTTGAATTCCTGGGACAAGCATACCCCACCTGGGGCCCCTATACTTGTGGGGCCCCTGGGCAACTGCCTAGTGTGCCCAATGGAAAAGATGGCTCTACCCAGAAGTTGAACGAGTCCAGACTAAGTCCAAAAACATTGGTGTTGAGCCGCAGATAGTCATGGACCATGGTCTTAAGGCGGTCTCTGTGTGTCTGAATGCTGCCCTGCCTTGCAGTTGTTGGTGAGGTGGTAAAAATCGATTGCCAAATGTCACCCAGTAGGGTCCTGCCACACTGCCTGCTGCTGCGGCTATTTGGCATTCTACTGCTGCTGCGTTGCTGACGTTGTTGCACGGTGACATTAGAATGTGAAGACGGAAAAGATGTCTCGAGTTGGTTAATGAGCACTGTCTTAAAATCCTGCATTCTACTGTCAATTTGTGTGGGTGGAAGGAAATTGCTCACGTTTGTCTTGTAACATGGATCAAGGAGGGTGGCCACCCAGTAAGCAGCGTTTATTTTTATTGCCTTGATGCGTGAATCAAGTTGCAGGTAATGTAGCATCCAAGCATTCATGTGTGAGTTGCTGCCGGGATCTCCCTAGCCTTGGGGTTGAGGGACACTAACGGGATCTTCCTCCTCCTCCAGTAATCTTTGCCAACTCTTATCACTGAAGGATAATCAGTACCGGCGGTGTCCTACCTCCTCATCCTCCTCCACTTCCTCATCCTAACCAACACCAGAGCACTGTCTAGCCTTATGCACTCTACTCTGTGAGCTGAACTGCTGTCCTGCACCTGCCCTCGAACTAGAACCGCCGCCTAAACAAGACCTATACAATTCTGAAACATCGGGCCTTCTACATCATCCGGCGAGTAAGGATCTGTGTCTGGCTTCTCCTCCTCCATTACTGCTGGGACCTGGTGCCACAGAGTGCCTAACACTTGTTCCAGTAAAAATATAACTACAACGGTCATACTGACAAGGGCACCGTCCCGAATGACCATTTTGGTGGCCTCTTCAAAACTGCCAAGGATGGTGCAGAGATCTTTCACCTATCTCCACTTTCTATGGGTCAACACCCTGAGGTCCGCACCACTGCTAGTCAGGCCATGCAACATTTTATACTGCATAATGGCATTACACTGCTGCCACAACCACTGCAGCATGTGGAGGTTGGAATTCCAGCCACATCACATATCAGACGGTTGACGGGGAGGCCCAGATCACGCTGCAACGCTGGCAGCTATGCTGAAGCAGGGTGCGAACGCCGGATGTGTGAACTAAGACCTCGAGCCTTCCTCAGAAGACAGTCAAGACCCGGGTAGCACTTGAGAAATTTCTGAACAACCAGGTTCATGACGTGTGCCAGGCAAGGGATGTGCATAAGTCTACCGATCTTAAGAGCAGCAAGGAGACTGCGCCCGTTGTCGCACACCACCTTGCCTGGCGCCAGGTTCTTAGCACCCAGCCACTGGTCGGTTTGTGTGCGCAGAGCCATCCACAGCTCTTGACCTGTGTGTTGATGGTCTCCAAGACAAAATAATTTGAGAACAGCCTTGTTTCTCTTGGCATGTGATGCTACCTGTTGAGGTTGGGGATCTGGACTCTGCAACATCCCAGCAATGTTGAAAAGTTTTGGTTGAGACCCATCACCAGAGGCACTGTCATCCACCAAACTCACCCAGCAAACAGTCAGTGAGATGTAACACCCTTGACTATGCTTACTAGTCCATCTGTCTGTAGTGAGATGGATTTTGGTGGACACAGATGCAGCCAACGTGCTGGAGATCTTTTCTGCAACATGGTGGGCCAGGGCAGGGACAGCTTTTCTGGCGAGGAATTGCCTGCTCGGCATCTGATATTGGGGGCATGCCAGGGCCATGACATGGTGGAACACATCTGTGTCCACCAGGTGGAAAGACAACATTTCCAAAGTCAACAGCCTGGCAATGCCGACATTTAGGCTTTGGGATGATTGGGGTGAAAGTGTTTCTTATGCTCCCACACATGGTACACAGAAGGCTGGCTGCTGGACTGGCTGCTGTACGGTGTGCAGGTCACACTGGTGGAAGGTGTAGACTGTGTAGACTGTGTTGCTGGTGGTGGGAATTGGCCGACAGTATCTGGGACTGGGGATGGTGCTTGCTCATGCTGCTTCGGCACATCGGCAGAAGAGGACCACTTGGGCTTGGAAGTGGAAGATGTCATGGTGGTTGGAGGCCCAGGACCTCTCTGGCCTTTTTTCTCCAAGCGACTATTCCACAGCAATTCATGCTTTCCATGCATGTGGCTGTTCATGCTCATGGTGCTTAAACTTTTTTCATTCTTTTCTCTACTGACGCGCTGACGGCAAATCCGGCATATGACGTTAGTCGACGAATTTGAGGCTTGATCGAAAAAGACCCACGCTTCACAGGTCCTGGACCTCTTTGACTGTGAAAACCTAGTACCAGTGTTCCCCCTTCCACCACTGACCATGGCTGGTGGAATAATAGCAGTTGACTTGTGCGACTGCCCTCTCCCTTTCTGAGACTGGACCCGCACTGCCACTGCCCCATCATTCTCCTCCTCCACTGATGATGCACTTGAGAGCTGCTGCTAAAATGATCACGTTGGATCCTCAATGTCATCATCATCACAGGTGACTTCCTCACAGTTTACATCTTCAAGCTGTGGGCTAGAAGCCACAGGCACTGCGAGCCATTGCTGACAGCTCGGTATTTCTGCCGATGGTCCAGATTCCTTCTCCTCTTCTGAGGGCATCAGCAATTGGTCGTCAGAGCAGACAAAACCATCCTCTTTGGCCTCTTGATCTTTTGAAATGCCTTCTGTCCCCAATCGCATTGTGTGATCAAATCGGACTTCAGAATATGGATTATTTGGAGTGGTCTGTATATTGGGTTGTGACATTCGGCCCATGTTTGCTTCAGGTTGGACTGATGATGATGATAAAAATTGTGGCCGTGACTGAGAGGAAGAGGAGGTAAAATCGCTGGATGCAGGGTCTGATAACCACTGAAGAACAGTTTGGCGGCACTATGCAGCAATGAGACGCACAGGGAGCTGAACAAGCAATAACAGGCCTGACTGTCCTGCAACTGACGATGTGCTCGCTTGTGTGTTGTCCGGAGCACTGGAAGGAGTGCTTTGTCTTGTAACTCTATATCCAATTGCTACACCACTCCTTGCTTGCTTACCACCTCTAATTCTCACCATGTTCAAAAGCTAAATATTATAGCTCTGCACGTGGCACAAGATATATGTAATAAACAAGAGAAAAATATATATAAATCACAATAACTCACTGGTTTATTTCAGTGTTATGTGGACCTTAAATCTGGCAAAATTACACTTTTTGGCGTTGAGTAAGATTTAGCAACAGAGAGAACTCTATTTTCTGGATATACTGTATATCTATGACAATAACACACGGTATATTTGAAAGGTATTTCACCACCAAAACTGCCAAAAATTAACTTTTCTTCACTATTCACCACTATTTAAAATATATTTCTTTGTATAGGAGAATTGGAGACGGTGTGTTATAAAATGATTTCACCCCCAATACTGCAAAAACAGAACTTTTGGGCTCTGAGTATGAGTTAGACAGAGAGCAGTCTATACAGTACAGAGAATATGCTGAAAATGGCGTTCAGAACGCAATACAGTGAAATATATATAACATGGTCATGTGAATTTAGCAGCCAATGAGAGCCCTAAACCTCAGTGATGATGTTTTTGACACTTCTCTGTGCTCTGCACTGATTGGATGGCCGCCAAAAGTGCAGAAAGGCGCTGAAAACTATAAAAATGGCGTGTCAAACACTTACTGGAACGACAAGTAAAATGTTCGGTTTGGTGCGATGGTTCGAGAAAATCGAGATGTTCGACTCAAACTTAACTTTTCTTGAACGGTTCGATCAACACTAATGTCTAACTTTGGTCGGTTACCCATGTTCCAAGACATGGCATGCTCAAATGGGGTTGCGTCCGGAATATCGAAGGTGTTGGGGAAAACGTTGGCTGATTGGGAAAAGGTCCAGGATGGCTGCCCGGACCTATGAAAAGTGAATGAGTGGGTTTGGAACAAGGCCTGGCCCCAGGCAGAAGAGCAAGCTTGGCTGACTCTGGAGGGTTAACAGTTACTGAGACAGTGGGATAAGCTGAGCATTTCTCAGGGACTACTGTGTTGGACAACATACTTACAGAACTGCAGTACCATACAGTAGTAGAGAACCACGACACACTAAATAGATAATCAGATACTGCTTACAAGGAACATTCTGTATAAAGGTTACAGTGATACTATAGATGCCATAAGATTAGACATTTCGGCCATAGCCTTTGTCACAAAAGACATCTGGAAGGAACATAAAATAAAATAATGAATACATTGTAAGCAGACAAGAAGAAACATGCAGAGAGGAGAGAAGAAAGGGGTAGGACAGAGGGGGAAAAAGGAGATATAATATAGGGAGTGTTATACAGGATAGCATAAATATACAGCTCAAAAAGGTAAGATAAAGATACATAGAAAGGTGGGCACGGATAAGGAAAAGGTAGTATTATGGAGTACATAAAGCAAAGGACTAGAGTATGTAATTACCTTAGTAGATATGAGGAAAAGAGTAGGTCAAATAGTGGATATATAAGGATGAAAGCAAGATTGGCACTAGATAAAGATAAAAAGCAATGAGTGAGTGATGGTATACATGAGAGTTAAGATGTCTGATATGCAGAAAAGAGGAAGTATACCTCGTCAGAGGCAGCACAAAGGTATGAAGTAAGGCTGCTGTTCCAAGTATGGGCTGTGGAGAGTAAGTGAAGCATGTTGTATAAAGGAAATAAAAGAAAGGTATGTGCAAATAGTAACTGGAGGGGGAGCGGTATATGGGAATACTTGTAAGGAGCAGGAGAGAGCATGTAGGAGCCAAGGCATATGTGTGGAAAAACAATACAGGAATGTAATGGACCATTGTAAAAGAGAGAAAGCAATACAAGAGGGACTGTGGTAAAAGGAGAGAGAAAAGGTGGAGAGAAGTGGAGTATAGCACTATAGGATGAATAGAAAAAGTATAAATAAGAAAAAAAGATGAAGAGGAGTATAATAAATGTAGGCGACCAGAGTAAATGTATCAGGGGTGTCTGAATGGACACAAGATGGCGGCCGCATTTTAATGGAGCTCCGAGACACCCTCTGAGGAATCTGGCTGCATCTGGGGTATCACTAACCCCCGAGGCATAACTACAGCCCAGAGGAACAGTACTTACCGAGACGCACCAGGAGAGCCCAGTATTGTCATCCCCGGGGGTTCAGAGGCGAAGTGAGGCCTTACTGTGCCCCCGCCGCTAGCATGGGACGGCCTGTGGCAGTCGGAGCAAGCCCTGGTCCCGAGTCGGAGCTGGGTCAGAGGCGGGAAGAGTAGACGGTGCTGATCCTTCCCTGCTGCGCGGAGCCGTCAAAGAGTGCCGACACAACCCCGTGAGACGCAGAGGGACCCTGATCCAGCGGAGCGCGCCGGAAACCCGGTGAGGTCCCCGTGGACGGCTGCCTGCGGTGGCGGTGGCGGGGAGATCTGCTGAGGAGCCAGGCGCAACGGCAGTCTGCATCCCGGAGACGCAGAGGTCAGTGGAACAGCAGCGGGAGCGCACCTTTCCGACCAGTGCGGGCACGGAGACCAGGAGTGGCGGCTAACCGGCATGAGCACGGAGCTACACCAACACCGCCACAGCGGAGGTGAGATCGCTCCGGGGAGGGGGAGATGCCACAGACTCTTGGGCTGCTGCCGCTGACTTCCTGAGGCCATCAAAATAGGCTTCTGGCTACAACATCTAACTGCGGAGGGAATAGCCACCATTTTAGCCACCCGCAGCTCACCCTGCGCCTACAAAGGCGGGGCTACCGGCCATTTTGTCACCAGGTAGCACCCATTGTGGGACTGAAGGGGTCAGCTACTGCCATCCATAACAGACAGCTCCCTGAGTCGATTTAGTAGCACCCCTGCCTGCATCACACCAGATAAGCCCATCTTTGAGCCAAGACAGTATATTGTAAAAGGTCGACTGCACCTCCAACACACAAAATCGCACCTACTGCCTGCCCTGTGGGTTGCCCCTCTTTCCCTGTGCTACACTGAAAATATTAGCCTTCCATAGGCGCAGGTGTCCCGTGGCTCATTTAATCCAGGGCAGACCAACGAACTGCTGAGGAAAGCCACAATTGGGGACCTTAGTTGCTGATCACACTAAAGTGGAACTTTCTTCAATCTTAAAGTTCACCTAGGCCAACAGTGACACCTAGCGGCCAGAACCATTAAACACACCCTTTATTTCTGGGGGGGGGGGAGGGAACCCTGGTTGCTGACCACACCAAAGTGGAACTTTCTCCAATCTTAAAACTTGCCTGGGCCGACAGTGACACCTAGCGGCCAGAACCTGCAACTCATCCTCTGTTTCTGATTCAGCTGGGGGGGGACCCTAGCTGTTAATCACACTAAAATGGAACTTTCTTCAATCATTAAAGCCTACCTAGGCCAACAGCGACATCTAGCGGCTAGAACCGGTAACGCATCTTCTCTTTCTGGTCTCGCTGAGGGAGACTCTAGTTGCTGATCACACTACCGTGGAACTCCTTTCAATCTTAAAGCTTACTTAGGCCGATAGCGACATCCAGCGGCCAGAACCTGTAACGCACACTCTATTCCTGATCCTGCAGAGACATCCGTATTGGGTTAGGGAGGGGTAGCCTGCAGGCACAATGTAAAACAAATGAATAGGGGTCACCCTCCCGCATCCTAGATCTAACACTCTGGTTAAAGACAGGACCGCATAACGACAACAAACCCAGAATTAGCCTTTCACTTGAAAGATACGCCAACGTGCTGCTACACACGGGGTGCACATAGTCTAGCGCCACAAAGTATGGACAGATTTGTTCAAATATCCAAATCCAGCAGACGCACACGCTCGAAATCCACCTCCAACAACAGCAGTGTGAGCACACCTCCTCCGAAGGCTGTCCAGTGTGCATCAGACCTGACCAAAGCACGAGCGAGAAACTCTGCAGCAATGGCGCAACCCTCATCATCAGCGCGTACAGCAGGGTCAAAATCCCCCCCGGCCTCACCTGTGGCGGATCCTTCTCCTTCACCAAATACCGCTACTGCCCTATCATTGGCACAGGAAGTATCGCAGCTTATCTTACCGGCACTTGATAAAAGAATTAACATCATACAGGCGTCAATAAATGCCGCCTTGGCACAAATTACCAGCAATTCGCAGAAAGTTATAGATCTTGAAACTCACGCAGTGTCTATTGAGGAGGATGTCACCCGAATAGAGGGGATCTCAACTACGAATTATTCCATGCTGGAAACATTGCAGAATAAGTTAGACGACTTAGAAAATCGGGACAGACGCAATAATCTTCGCTTCATCAGCATCCCGGAGGATGTCCCTGCAAGCGCCCTGGCAGCATACCTAGTTAATGACTTGGCCACAGCTTTGGGTCTTGACACGCCTAAGGATCCTCTCATAATTGAAAGGGTGCATCGCATGGGGGCGATAAGGGAACAGAGAGGCAGGTCCCGACCCGTTATAGCCAAGTTCCAACATTGGGCCGTGAAGGAACAATTCCTCAGAGCGTATAGGCAGGGTGGGGAGCTCCGGGTCAGGAATGAGAGAATTCAAATCTTCCAAGATTATTCGATACAAGTGTCTCAAAAGCGAAAAACTTTTCACCAAGGCTGCAGACATCTCCACGAGACTGGAACCCGTTTTCAGCTACTCTACCCTGCTAAATTGCGGGTGGTTGAGAATGGTCAGGCGGTAATCTATGACAAACCGGAGGAGGCCTCAAGGAGGTTTCTACCTAATGCACCGGATTAAAAACGGCTTGAAGCGTGGGGGGAAGAGGACTCTCTTCATTGGCTGGATCTGGGGGTGATGGAATGGGGCAGGGGCGTGCTTTTCAGTTAATGTTCAATACGATGCTGTGTACCAAAATATCTTCCCTCCCATACCCTTGGTTTGGTAAGAAGGCATCCAGAGTGACACAACTTTTTGGCAAAGCTTGGGTGTGGGAATGGAACCCCATATGTTTTAATGTTGCTGTTTCAGAGTGACAAGGTGGTTATTACCAAATCTTTTCTGAAACAGAAATTTTCATTGTTTATAGAGTTATGGTTTATGTTTGTATGTACTGCTTCAGGTTTGCTTCAGATATCTCCGTACATGTACTGCGGGGACGTGATACTGTGGAAGGGAGGGGGACCTCCGCTCTGTCCGCATCAGGACCACAGGGGCGCTCGCTGGGACGCCTTCTGGGGTCCTTCTTATGGTAAAGTTCAGCTTGAGAATTTCCCTGCGCGAGGTATAGGATGAGTAAACTTATTGAGCAGCAGGGAGGGGAGTGCCCTAACGCAAAATTAAACCTGTTGTCCTGGAACGTTGCAGGCCTTAACGTTCCTGAAAAGCGTAGAAAGGTCCTTAGACATATAAAACGCTTAAAGGCTGATATCATATTTTTGCAGGAGACGCACTGGAAGGTGGGAAGCTATATACCTCTAAGGGCTTCATGGCTAGACCCCTCAGTGTTGGCTAACTTCGAGTCGAAGTCAAGAGGAGTGGCTATATATTTTAGGAAGGGTATAGTACAATCAATTGAAGAGTGTTTTGTTGACCCGGAGGGCCGATATTTATATATATATATATGTTAGAGTGAAAATCGCGAATGCCTTGTACACTCTATTTAATGTATATGCCCCTAATACTGGGAATAATGCGTTTCTCCCAGATATCACTAATTTTCTAGTAATGAGACCTCACCCGAATCTATTGGTGTTGGGAGACTTTAATGTGGCGCCTGATGCGCAGCTGGACAGGTCACGTGGTGGAGCGGAGAGGGAGAGGATTTCCTCCTCATTGAAGGAGATGTGCAGCAGATTGAATGTTTTTGACTACGGGAGGGCCGTTAACCCGATGACACGAGCATACACATTCTACTCGGCGGTGCATGAGTCATTCTCTCGGATTGATCTTGCTCTGCCCTCCACTTCGCTGTACCATGCGATCTCGGATGCACGCCTGTTCCCAATAACCATCTCTGACCACGCCCCTGTGATGATATCCCTTCAGAGTGTGCCACGTGCCCCACAAACCCCCAGTTGGAGATTTCCAAATTACCTCGGCCAGTCGGATGACTTCCGAGATTTTCTTCGAACTCATTGGTTGCAATATGCAAAAGATAATGAGGCCCACTCGGAAAACGCCCCACTGATGTGGCTTACGGCAAAGGCGGTAATGCGTGGCTATATCATTAGCTATGTCAGTAGAAGACGCACAGCTCAGAATAAGAAGTTTCAGGAATTACACACGGCTTTAAATCAGTCCCAAGAAGAGTACTCACTGCGCCCCACTGATGAGAATAAAAGCAAATATGCTGCAGCGCAAGCTCTACTACATACATTCCTGCAAGGGGAAGCAAAGTCCCACATTTCAAAGAATAAATTCTATAGGTGGGGGAATAGAATGGGGAAGCTTCTTGCTAATGCTACCAGGCCATGGGAGGTGAGACCCCCAATAGCGGCAGTTAAATTGTCAAATACAGGAAATCTTCTCACGCACCCCCTTGATATAGAACAAGCGTTCGTAGACTATTACGAAACATTGTATAGAGCTGACCCGTATGATAATCGAAAGGTACATGCCTTTTTAGACTCTCTTGTGATGCCAGGCATTACGAATGAACAACGTGCGTTTTTGGAGTCAGAGATAAAGGACGAAGAGATGAAGGAGGTTATTGGAGGACTAACAAACAATAAGTCACCAGGCCCGGATGGGTTCTCAGCGGAGTTCTTTAAAATCTTGAAGGCAGAGATTACCCCATATCTTACCAGACTATATAATGACATATATATGGGCTCGGCGGTGGTGGACTCCTCCTGTGATGCAAGAACTATTCTACTGCTTAAACCGCAGAAAGACCCTGCTGGCCTCATATAGACCCATATCCCTACTAAATCAAGATTACAAGATCTTAGCAAAAATACTAGCGATTAGACTACAAACTTTTTACCCCAAATTACCCATCCCTCCCAAAACGGATATGTTGCCCACAGACATTCAACGCAAAATGTCAGAATGGCGGTAGCGGCTATAACCCGGGCTAGGTCAGACGGGTACCCAGATGCCATGCTTCTGAGCCTAGATGCAGAAAAGGCCTTTGACAAGGTGTCGTGGCCGTTTTTGGACGCCACCTTGTCAAAGAGAGGCTTTGGGGATCGCTTTGCGGCCTTTGTAGATCACTTACAATCTAACTCGGTCACCTCCCTGATTATTAATGGTCACGTGTCCCAACCAATAGATATGTTTAGAGGAACTAAGCAGGGCTGCCCCCTATCGCCCTTGCTTTTTAACCTTTCGGTTGACCCGCTCCTCTTTCACATCACCCAATCTCCTATATACAGAGGAATTGGCTTCTCCCAACGAGAGGTCAAAGTTACGGCGTATGCCGATGACCTTCTTTTAATGTTAACAGACCCACGTCACACGTTAGCTCCTATACTGGCAGATCTGCAGGAGAAGGGCTCCTTGTCAGGATACACAATAAACGTAGATAAAAGTGAGGAAATGTTATTAGGGGGCCAACTACACCCACATGGTCAAATTCACACCCGATACGCTGATGTACGTCGGCTTTGAAGTACTTAGGGGTATGGTTAACAAGAACGCCAGATGGCTTCTACCAAAAAAACTTGGGCTTATACATCGAGAAGCTCCAGGTGACCTTAAAAAATTGGTCCAAAATCCCCCTGTCGTTTATGGGGCGCTGCAACCTTATCAAAATGGTGGAATTCCCACGTCTGCTGTATATGTTGCACATGTTCCCTATGTACTTACGGACGAAAGATGAGAAATTCATAAATATGTTATATAGAAGATTTATATGGGACAATAAAAGACCTAGTATCCCTCTACACATCCTACAGCAGCATAAGCTGAATGGTGAATTGGGATTCCCAGACATACGTCTGTATAACTTGGCGTCTCTGGGACGCTTTGTCGCAGACTGGACTCAGTCCACTAATGTGTTTACGGACAGCGCCCTAGACCAATGGTTTCTACCGGGAATTTCCCTATTAAACTTTTTACATCTGCCCTTTAATAGGCTCCCATTACAGGCAAAGGACAATGTCTTACTAATGCCGATATGGAGGACGTGGAGGCGGATATGTCACATAAAGGGACTAAATCCGGACCACTCCCCGTATTTGTCTATCATACAGAACGTAGATTTCCAGGACGGGAAACCGCATAAAACTTTAAAGATTGGCAGAGCGCTGGCTTGCATCAGGTGCGTCATTTTGTACACCCGGACTCAAAGCAACCACTTACCATTTCTGAGCTCCAAGGGGCATTCCCTTTGTTTGTCATCCCATTCTTTAACTATATGCAAGTGATTAGTTACAGCAAGAGACTGGGATACCACCTTTGCCCGAATCCTTCTGTATCCGCAAACAAGACATGCACACTTGTCCAACATATATGGATTTTTGGTGAACAAAATAGACTACAAAGGGGTGACATCGGGGTTGGCGGGTTGGCAGAGAAGAGATGAGACTCTGACACCGCAATTGATCCTGGAGGCCCTAGCAGATACACACAAATTTCTGCCCTTCAGCCGATATCTGGAAATGTTTTTAAAAATAATTCATAATGCATACCTCACACCAATACGAGGGAACCGGATGGGGAGATTCTCCACAGATCATTGTTTCCGATGCGCAGAGGCGGGTGCAGATCCTTACCATTGTTTGTGGGGATGCCCCCTAATAAAACCTTTTTGGGACCGGGTCACGCTTTTTATACAACAGCATCTGGTAGGCACATTTCAACCAGGGGCATCGTGGGTGCAATTCGGACTCTCAGACGGGAATGAGCGGAGTTACTCTCGACAAGAGAGGCACATGCTACACCTGGTGGGGGCCGCGGCACGGAAGGCAATTCTGCAAGTGTGGTTACAACCTGAAGGCCCAACGTTTGCATTGTTTGAGGGAAAACTGTGTATGGACTGGCTGGAGGCGACACTACACAAGGAAGTCAGAGTCCGGAATTTTTTCAGGCTTTGGGATAAATATATAACCACACTTCCAGAATCAATCAGACAAAAAATACATACGTGCTTCAGCACAACAACATGGTACTTGGTACAGCAGCTGGCGGGCACAGGACCAATATTCCTTAGTGGGGTTGCTCATATATAGGAATCTATTGGTCTATGGATAGAGGACGGATAGGAAAAGAGATAGGCAGGCAAACACGTGCCTCGTACGTATTTATTCTCTGAAGGCCCAAGAGACAACCAGAGGAGGCTCCCCTCCTCACAGTCTGATGCGAAGACAGAGGCGGAAAGGTATTACCTTGGGTAATGATTTATCACAAATTTTTTTTATCACAAATAGAGAAGAGTAGTACAACATTCAGTACGGAATAAGTTTATTTAAGTTTAGTTGTGTTTAATAATCAGCTACTAATTTGTTCATTAATGAGAGTTTTGGAAAAAAGGAAAAAGAGAGAGACAATGTTTGTTCAAGGTCGAACTTAAAGCCAGTTATATAATATGTGTGAACCTGTAATGATCTTGTTTCTGCTAATGTGTTTTATCGACATTGTACTCTTAATAAAAACAGTTTAAAAAAAACAAAAAAAACATTGAAGAGTTGGGTATTTGAACTCTGCAATGGAGAAGTTGGATCTGATAAGAAGGGGTCAGTGTTTACGGACTATTTGATTAATCTAAGAGCAAAAGGGGTGATACTTCATAATGGGGGGAATACGATTCCCATTGGTTGTGGAGGTGTTCAAGGAGGCTGGTGGTTCCCGGTTTTTTATAAGACGTACCGGGTAACCCCTTTGGGTGAACTGGTAAGCCATGTCTTGTAGTCTGTTTTTTCGAGTCTCCGAGTTCTGTATGATATGGTGTACGAGGGCGAATTGTGATTGTGGCAGACTTTTTTTTGTATTAGGGGGATGGTAACTTGTGACTTGAAGATCATTTTTGTCTGTAGGTTTAGTGAAAAGATCAGATGTAAGAAAACCTTGGGGATCAATCAGGATAATAGTGTGAAGAAAATTGATAGAGTTCGTGTTATGATGAATCATAAATTGGAGGTCTGGGAAGACACTATTGATGGTCGTGTGAAAGGTCAGTAGAGTGTCAAGTGGTTTGTTTCAAATACAGAAAATGTCATCAATGTATCTAAGCCATGTAGTGGCGAAGTTCAGAAAAAGTTGGTCAAGATAGACGTGATCGTCCTCAAAAGAGGACATAATGATATTTGCATATAGGAGTGCCACGTTACTTCCCATAGCAGTTCCACGCTGTTGGAGGTAAAAATTGTCTCCAAAAAGGAAGAAATTGTTATTGAGGATCAAAGATAGGAAATCAAGGCATAAGTTCTTGACATGGTCGTCCAAGTTTTTTGGTGAGAAATGTATTCATGGCAAGAATGCTCTTATCCTGACTGAGAGGTATATATGCTGGTAATGTCCCAGGTAACCAAGATGCTTTGGGGGTGAACTGGTGATAGTTGTCACGGACGGGGTAGTGGATCTACTGGACCACCGCAAGCCTAAGTAGGTCCCAGTTGTCACCATAGCCCGCTGCAAAGCGGGATGGACTTGCTGCGGCGGGAGTCTACCAGGTCGCTACCCCTGTGTGACTTGCTTGCGGTGGCAGCCGAGGTTTAACGTGGTACAAAATCGTACGGCAGGCTCGTAGTCAGGGACAGGCAATAAGGTCAGGACAGGCGGCAAAGGTTCATGGTCGTAGGACGTAGAAGAGAAGGTTCGGTACACAGAATATAGACAAGACTAGAACTAACGCTTTCTCAGTAGGCAACAGGGCACTAAAGAGCCGGCAGGGAGTGGGCGGAAGCGCCCAGGTAATCTAGAGGCAGCGCCCGGCAATTAGCCAATTGCTGGGCAGGAGGAGGATGTGGACAGACAGGAGCCCGGCCGGGTGAGTAACGGCGCGCTGGGGAGCGAGTGCGCCCATCGCCTGACACCCGGGCAACGGCGACACTCGCTCCAGATGTCGGGGCACAGGCAGGGCTGCGAAGGTGCTCGCAGTCAGACTGTGGCTGCGGCGCTATTCGCAACAATAGTGATTGATTTTTGTGCAAGAAATCATTTGTATCAAGGAGAAATTAACGGGTGGTGCATACTAATGGAGTAAGAATCTTTTCCAGGAAAACTGAAAGTGGCAATAAGATGGATTCGGTTGGTGCAATGATTGGGCATCCTGGAGGGTTTTGTAAGCTTTTGTGAATTTTGGGAAAAATATAAAATACGGGAGTGACTGGGTGATGTTTAGTAAGAGTCTGTAGTGATAAGTGATGTTGAATCGACTTCTCAATGCGGAGTCAGATGTTAGTGGTAGGGTATTTATCAAGGATTACATAGGTAGAAATGTAAGAAAATTGGCAGTTGATCTCGGTAAAATAGGTACTCTTGTCCATGACGACTAGAGCCCCTCTCATATCTGTAGATTTTATAATGATATCTTTGGCCATTTGTAAGTTTTTGAGAGCTAGCTATTCTTATGGCTTTAAGTTAGAATGAAATTTATATCTGCCATTTACAAAGTCAGGTACGATTTTAGCCAACTCTTGTTCTACCTTGGATATAAAAGTTTACATTGGGTGGTATCTTTTTGGAGGGTTGTAACTACTTTTGATCTTCAAGGTGAGATCGAAGATAGAAAAGCAAGGTTTAGGACTCAAAGGGTCTTGTGTAGGATTGGTTGAAAAGTGAGTGGGCGGTGTGTCTGCGGTCTAGAGGGGGTGGTCGACACTGTCCTAAAAAAGGTACTCTAAAGGTGGAGGGAGATGACCAGTCGCTGTCAGAAGATGAAGTATATGGTTGGTGATATGTACAGTTATGGTAATTTCTATGTCTGGTTGAGGGTTGTTCTTGTCACTTGTAAATACGATCATTCGAGTAGTCCTCTGCATCTCTCAAAAACTTGGATCTTTTCTTTTTCTTGTTGCGAAATTCGGAAATGGTTTTGTCCACTTTTTCTTTAATTTTGGAACATTCTTTGGTGGAGAGTGTAGAAGACAGTTATTGTTCAATGGATGCATTCCTAGTTGCAGATACAGCAAGTTTGGTCTCGAATTATTCTATTGTAAGCAGTATCATAACAAAGGAGCATTAACTCAGAATGTTCTGAAATTTTGTACAATATTCACTGTCCTCACTAAAGATTGTGGGACGAAGTTGACTTAAACCTGTCTGGATCCTGTGTACCTTATAATATTCAGTAAGAGTTACAGAGTGGAATTCATATGCTGTATATTTACTTACTCTTTTTTGTAGTCACATAACAAGTTCATTTATTTATCTTCACACTCATTCCCTTCAGACACCCCTGCTACGTTTACTCTGGTCCCCTTACATTTATCATCCTCCTCTTCATTCTTTTTCTCGTATTTATACTTTTTCTATTCACCCTATAGTGTTATACTCCGTTCCGCCTGTTCTCTCCTTTTACTGCGGTCCCTCACACTCTTTTATTGCTTTCTTTTCTTTTACCACAGTCCATTATATTCTTGTATTGTTTTTTCAACCATATGCCTTGGCTCCTACATGCTCTCCCCTGCTCCTCACAGGTATTCCCATATACCTCTCCGCTCCAGTTACTATTTGCACATACCTTTCTTTTATGTCCTTTATACAACATGCTTCACTTACTCTCCACAGCCCAAACTTGGAACAGCAGCCTTACTTCATACCTTTGTGCTGCCACTGACCAGGTATTATGCTGTGACAGCTTTATATATATATATATATATATACTGTGCATGTTATGTTTTCTTATATTATGTAATGCTGCCACCTGTGGCTAAAGGGTTTCATTGTTTTTACATCCTTGCTCCTTTAACCAATTTTCCCATGGTGCATTGTTTCCTCGTCTCCTCCCCTTTCTCTTACATCATGTTCTGCTTCTTCTCTGTCCTCCATCGTGGCTGTGAGCAGACTTACTCATCTTCACTGTGATGTAGCATTGTGTTTTGAGCGCATGGCATATAGTTCTTCAAGGTAAATCCACTAAAACTGTGCCTTAAGCAACTCCATTGCATCCTCTCTACATGCAACTGGCAACACGCTGGAACTTAATGTCAGCGAGCTCACTGTCTACCATTAGCTTATACTGAGACTGCTCTCACATCCTCTCAGGGACTTTCTCTAACGTATATCTGTGGCAGAATAGGCATACTTCCTATTTTCTGCATATCAGACATCATTACTCTAATGTATACCATCACTCACTCATTGTCATTTATCTTTATCTAGCACCAATCTTGCTTTCATCCTTATATATCCACTATTTGACCTACTCTATTCCTCATATCTACTAAGGTAATTACATACTCTAGTCCTTTGCCTTATGTACTCTATAATACTACCTTTTCCTTATCCACACCTACCTTTCTATATATTTTTCTTACCTTTTTGAGCTGTATATTTGTCATCCTGTATAACACCCCTACATTATATCTCCTTTTTTCCCCTCTTCCCTCTGTCCTCCTCCTTCCCCACTCCTCTCTGCGTGTTTCTTCTTGTGTGCTTACAATGATATACTTGTTTTGTATTCATTATTTTCTTTGTAACAAAGGCTATGGCTGAAACGTCTAATGTTATGGCATCTATTGTATCACTGTAACCTTTATGCAGAATATACTTTGTAAGAATTATCTTATTATATAATTTATTTAAAAATAAAAAATTTATATTTTTTGAATAATAAATTAATTTGTGTGCATTGTTTCTATACTACTATTTTTATGGTACCTGGCAAATTTTGACCTCCCCACTGAGCACCCACCACTAGAGATGGGCGAATTGATTCTAACAAAGTGGAATTCATTTAGAATTTCAGGAAAAACCGGTTCGGAACGAAGTCGAATTTTGGGGTACTTCGCGTGAATGAAGTGTGCTTTTGATTGATAAAATGGCTGCGAGCACATGGCGTTACATGGGGCAAAGAACTCTGGGAGATAGAAGGGCATAGCCTGCATGACATGTGCAGAGATGAAGCCAATCAGAGACTGGCGGGATTCTGTGACGTCATCGCACTATATAAGTCCGGGCGCTACGCTGGGAGCTCATACCGCTCTCACTGTACTGAGTAGGGAAGGTGCTGCCGCAGCTGTTTATGATAGATGATACTAAAGAACTCATTTTTATACAGCTATTTTTGGGGGGTGTCTCAGCTTGTCTCAGAGACTGCTTCTCTTAACGTTCTATTTCTGATTTTGTGGGGTATTTGATCTGAAGTCCAGTGTGCGTCCAGTGCAGCTGCATATACATTTTAATGCTATCTGCTCACAGCACATTGAATATCCAAGGGTGATCTAAGCCTGTTCCTGTTGTATTCATTTAAAGAAACAGCGTTTTTACAATACAAATACCACTTCATTTTTGGCTGCTCAATTCTTTTGCGCAATTTACAAACAGTGGTTAATTAAGCGTTGTTCTGCTGTTGTGGTGACTAAAAGAAACCGTTTATTTCACCGCCAAAAAATACATTTTTCCTGTAGCATAATTCACAAGCGAAGGTTAATTACAAGTTTTCCTCTTGTTGTGTAGCGTAAAAAACACGCCATTGTAACACGCTACAAAGCTCGTAGTTTTTGGTTGCTCAATTCTTTTGCGCAATTTACATGCAGGAGTTAATTAAGCGTTGTTCTGCTGCTGTGGTGACTAAAAGAAAACGTTTATTTCACCGCCAAAAAATACATTTTTCCTGTAGCATAATTCTTAACCGAAGGTTAATTACAAGTTTTTCTCTTGTTGTGTAGCGTAAAATACATGCCATTGTAACACGCTACAAAGCTGGTAGTTTTTGGCTGCTCAATTCTTTTGCGCAATTTTAAAATCCAAGGGTTAACTAAGTATTTTTCTGCAGTTCTATTCAGTAAAAGAAACTTTGTTTTTCACCACCACAGAAGAAATTCTGTAGCATAATTCTTATCCGAAGGTTAATTAAGCCTGTTTGATGCTTTTATATTCAGTAAAATACACAGAGTTTTTAAAAAGGCACATACAAGTCAATTTTTCCTGCCCATTTGTGGAGCGCAATTTATATCCAAGGGTTACCCAAGCTTCTTTGGGTTCATTTGGAGTCAAATACAGGGTGTGTATTTATCATATACAGATATCTTCATCAAACACTGTCTGTACATTTTAGAACAAACAGTATGTCAGACAGAGAGGTGGCAGGCTCTTCACCTGCGAGTGGCACTCTGTGGCCTACTACTGTTTTGCCACCTCCAGAATGTCATTGTGCCACTGTCTAACCTCATGTTGCTGCCGTGACCTCCACACTGCGTCATTGTGCCACTCTGTGGCCTGCTCCTGTTTTTGCCACCTCCAGAATGTCATTGTGCCACTGCCTGACCTCATGCTGCTGCCGCCGTGCCCTCCACACTGTCATTGTGCCACTCTCTGACCTCATGCTGCTGCTGCTGTGACCTCCACTCTCTGTCATTGTGCCACTCTGTGGCCTACTACTGATTTGCCACCTCCAGAATGTCATTGTGCCATTGTCGGACCTCATGCTGCTGCCGCCGTCACCTCCACTCTCTGTCATTGTGCCACTCTGTGGCCTACTACTGTTTTTGCCACCTCCAGAATGTCATTGTGCCACTCTCTGACCTCATGCTGCCGCCGTCACCTCCACTCTCTGTCATTGTGCCACTCTGTGGCCTACTCCAGTTTTTGCCACCTCCAGAATGTCATTGTGCCACTGTCTGAAATCATGCTGCTGCCACCGTCACCTCCACTCTCTGTCATTGTGCCACTCTGTGGCCTACTACTGTTTTGCCACCTCCAGAATGTCATTGTGCCACTGTCTGACCTCATGCTGCTGCTGCCGTTACCTACACACTGTTCATTGTGCCACTGTTTGATCATGCTGCTGCTGTGGCTGCTGCCATGACCTACACACTCTGTCATTTGTCCACTGCTGACCTCAATGCTGCTGCTGTGCTGCTGCCGTACCTACAAAACTGTGTCATTGTGCCACGCTGTGGCCTACTCCTGGTTTTGCCACCTCTAGAATGTCATTGTGCCCCTGTCTGACCTCATGCTGCTGTTTATGCCGTCAACTCCACACTGTGTCATTGTGCCACTCTTGCCTAAATCCTGTTTTTTGCCACCTCCCGAATTTCCATTGTGCCACTCTCTGATCTCATGCTGCTGTGGCTGCCGCCGCCACCGCCACACTCTGTCACTGATGTTGCCACCTGAGCCCTCAGCTTGTTTTTTTCCAGCTGTCGCTGCCATGACTTTATCAGGCTACATTCCCGCTTCAGTTTTTTGGTCAGTTTTGCCCTCTTAAGTGCCCAGGGAGTTTTATAGTGAAGCGATTCTAAGAGCGGCGGCAGTCATGTGCGGTCATACTAAAACACAACATTGTATTGAAGATCAAACCAAGCTCCACTGCATATTTAAACAAGGCACAACGTTCTACAGCACCCTGCAGGCTCTGTGCATCCTGGAAATAGCTGTTTTTTTTAACGTGATTTGTCCCAAAGTAATTCGGACCGAATTTATTTTTGAGAACTTCGCCCATCTCTAACCACCACCAGAGACGCAGTCTACCCCTTCTCCTTCCACCAGTTTGACCTACACGCTGTACAGCAGCCACTCTAGCAGCCAGCCTTCTGTGTACCAGGTGTGTACCAGGTGTGGGAGCAAAAGAAACGCTTTAAGCCCAACCATCCCAAAGCCAAAAGCCTGAATGTCAGCATTGCCAGGCTTTTGCCTTGGAAATGTTGCCATTCAGCCTGGTGGACATAGATGGGTTCCATCACGTCATGGCCCTTGCCTGCCCCAATACCAGATGCCGGCAGGCATTTCTTTGCCCGAAAAGCCGTACCTGCCCAGGCCAGCCATGTGTCAGCTAAAATCTCCAGCGCGCTGACTGCATCTGTGTCCAGGAAAATCCATCTGACCACCGATACATGGACTAGTAAGCACGGTCAAGGCCACTATATCTATGTGACAGCTCACTGGGTGAGTTGGGTGGATGACTCTGGTGATGATGGTGGTTCTCAGGATCGGCGCACAATCTTCAAAACTGCAGGGATGGTGCAGGGGTCTGTCCTCCAAGGTTCACGGGTAGCATCACGTGCCAAGAGAAACCAGGCTGTGTTGAAATTAATGTGTCTAGGAGACCGTCAACACACAGGTCAAAAGCTATGGACGGCTATGCGCAATAAGACCGAGTGGTGGCTGGGTGACAAGAACCTGGTGCCAGGTAAGGTTGTGTGCGACAACAGGCAAAATCTCATTGCCGCCCTTAAGACTGGCAGGCTAGAGCACTTCCCTTGCCTGGCACACGTCATGAACCTCGTCGTCCAGAAATTTCTAAAGCGCTACCTGGGTCTTGACTGCCTGCTGAGAAAGGCTCGAGGTCTGAGCTCACACTTCCGGCGTTCACATCCTGCTTAGTCCCGGCTGGCTGCGTTACAGCGTCATCTTGGCCTCCCCGTCAACAGTCTCATTGTTGACGGGGCAACATGCTTGAATTCTACCCTCCACATGCTCCAGCGATTGTGGCAGCAGCATACTGCTTTAACGCAGTATGAAGTGGCGCATGGCCTGACAAGCAGTGGTGCCGACCTCGGGGTGTTGAGCCATCGAGAGTGGAGGCAGGTGAAAGACCTCTGCACCATCTTTGCGAGTTTTGAAGAAGCCACCAAAATGGTCAATGCGGACAATGCCCTTGTCAGCATGACCATTGTAGTGATATTAGATATTAGTTAGACAGCAGGTCCTAGCAGTGATGGAGGAGGAGGCGGACACAGAGCCTTACTCTACATCAGGTCAAGAAGGCCCGACAGTTTCCCAACTTTATATGTCTTCGTTAGGCGGTGGTTTGGGGTCCAGGGCTGTTGCAGGGCGGCGCTTGAGCTCTCAGGGTACAGCGTCTGAGGCAAGTCAGGTCTGTGTTGATGCTGAGGAGAAAGCGGAGGAGGAGGAGGATGAGGCATGGCTGGACACCGACGGTACCGATGTCCCTGCCTTGGAAAGAGGTTGGCACGGATTTAAGGCGGAGGAGGAAGACGAGGAAGATCAGTTTACTAGTGCCCCTTGACCCCGAGGCTTGGAAAATCCTGGCTGCATCTCTCACATGAGTGCTTGGATGCTCCATTTCCTCCAACATGATCCACGCATCAAGGCCATCAAAATGAACAGCAGTTACTGGGTGGCCACCCTCCTTGATCCACGTTACAAAGCGAAAGTCAGCACTTTCTTTCCACACACACAAATTGACAGTAGAATGCAGGAATTTGAGACAGTGCTCATTGATCAACTTGAGACATCTGTTGTGGCTGCTTCACGTTCTAATGTCACGGTGGAACAACGTCAGCAACGTGACAGCAGTAGAGTGCCAAGTAGCCGTAGGAGCAGCAGGCATTGTGGCAGAAGCCTAATGGGTGACCTCTGGCAATTCTTTTTTACCACCTCACCAACGCCTTTAATGCAGGGCACAAATCAGACACACAGAGACCGCCTTATGCTCTCGTATAGGCCAAAATTTCTCAAGTGCTACCCAGGTCTTGACTGTCTTCTGAGGAAGGCTCGAGGTCTTAGCTCACACTTCAGGCATTAACAGTCTGCATCGTACCGACTGTCAGCGTTGCTGCGTCATCTGGACCTCCCCGTCAACCATCTTCATTTCTTCGTACAAATTTTATTGGCAGTGTGCATAAGGGCATTTTGTCTGGTATTAGGGTCATGCTGCTTTAAAAGACAGCGATACCCAATGTCCTATTCAGAAAACTCTTGTTTGAAATAATCTTTTCTTCCGACAATTTTTATTCTGATGGTCAGTAAGGGCATTATTGCTGGTTTTGTAGTCAGGCTATTGTGAAAGGGGTGCCAATGGTGCAAATAGGGCAGTACTATGGTCAAAGCCCTCGGCCTTTGTCAACATACATGCGCATTTACAAGAAGTGCGCATTATGCACATTAAGGGTATGGACACTGTAGAAAAAGGCATGCCAACTAAATGCTATCATGGCAATACTGCCAGGATCTACAATGTGAAACAGCATGCTGTTGGTAAAATTGTTACCAACCAGATACATGGTAAAACCCTTGGGCAAGAATCAATGTTCGTGTGGAGCACATTCGTCACCCCAAGAACAGAGACAATTTCCTCCAGCACATTCAGTAGAACAAGAAAAAGAAAACCAGGAAAAGGGCACCTGGGTGGAACTGGAGCGTCAAACAAGCGTTTCCAAGTGAAGCTCACTTCATCCGCACTCCTAGAAAGGAACCTGAACTCCTTGAGCCCATTCACAATGAGTTTATGTGACAACATCCTTTGCATAATATTCCATTGTTGCTTAAGCATAAGGATGTAATGGTAGTACCTCAGACTGTTTCGAATTTCATACGGAGGGGCAAGCGCTCTCGTATAGGCAGAAATTTCTCAAGTGCTACCCAGGTCATGACTGTCTTCTGAGGAAGGCTCGAGGTCTTAGCTCACACTTCTGGCATTCGCACTCTGCTTCGGCCCGACTGTCAGTGTTGCTGTGTCATCTGCCCCTCCTCGTCATCCATCTTAATTTCTTTATACAAATTTTATTGAGTGTGTGCATAACGGCATTTTGTCTGGTATTAGGGTCATGCTGCTTTAAAAGACAGCGATAGTCAATGTCCTATTCAGAAAACTCTTGTTTGAAATATTAATTTCTTCTGGCTATTTTTATTCTGATGGTCAGTAAGGGCATTTTTTTCACATTCAAAAATTTTTTATTGATAGACAAAGCCATGAGTCAAATAATCAAGCAATTTGCATAACACAAAGTAAAAGGTAAATGATAAATGAAGTTGCAGAGATACATAGCCTCAATAATACAAAGGCAAAATAGATGCTGTCAAGATAACAATGATTCTAAAAACAGAAAAACAGAGACACATGTTGGAGACTACACATAGGAGTGAAGTGCCTTTCCTAATATGAAATGTAAGGAAGAACCTGTACAATATGGGGGCATTGCAAGCGCCCCTACAATTAGGGCACAAAGAAAGGCCTCAGATCGGTGTTGTATAAGCCAACTAAAAAACATCGAATCGACACAAAGACAAACAAATTATATCCTCACATATTATGCCCACACATCACAGACAACAAACAAGAAAAAGAGAAAAAAAAACCCAGGGGGGGAGAGGGCAAGGGAACAAGGGGGGAGGGGGAAGAAAAGTGCTCTCCCCCAGCTTCGAGCACATTAAGAGGAATTTTGGAAGAGTGACCAGTGACACCAGGTCTTGCAGAATTTATCTATTTGTTCAGGAGTACGGGCAATCAACTCCTCCATTCGTCTCTCAAAACCAATTTCCGCAAACCATTCGTCCAAAGACGGTGGGATATTTGATTTCCATTTACGTGGGATCACATTTTTGGCAGCCTGAAGCAGGTGCTTAAGAAGAGATTTTTTGAATTTATCAACAGACATGGGGATCATGAAAAGCAGCAGTGCCTCCGGAGAATTTGGGATCGAAACCCCAGTAATTTCCTCAATCACCTGCAGGACCGAAATCCAGAAGCTACGTAGCACAGAGCATCCCCCACCATATATGGGCCATGGTCCCCTTTTCCTTTCCACATCTCCAGCACAGATCCGAGGTGGAAGGAAAGATCCTATGCAAGACCGAGGGAACCCTATACCATCGGGAAAGAATTTTGTAACAGGTCTCCTGATGTTTGGACGCTACCAACGCTCTGTGGGTCATCTGGAAACATTGCTCCCATTGAACTGAAGTGAAGGAAAGACCTAATTCCTCCTCCCACCTAAGCCAAAAAAAGAGGGGGGGAGCTAGCCCGACCCGATAGCAATAATTTATACAGAAATGACAGGGAGTGCCTCGTGCTTGCAGACGACACCACTACTGACTCAAAAGTCGTGAGGGGTCTAGTCAAATGACATCTGGACTTAATTTTATGAAAGAAATGAGCAAGCTGAGCAAGTTGAAACGAGGCATTAGCAGGGGCTGTATTCCCTTCAAGGATATCGCCAAGTGGTCTTAATTTCCCCTCAGAAGCCACCTGGCATAGACGCAAGGGAGTCCTTTTCGTCCCACCCAAGAAAACATTTGGCGAGATACCCGGAGGGAAGTCAGGGTTATCTGTAATAGGCACACAAGGGCCTTCACGATCTATAAGTGTATGGGAATTCCTGTAGGAGTAGAGGACAGACAGGTTTTGTTTTACGCAAAAAGAGGAGGACATACCATCACCCTGGGCAGGAGTCCAGGTCCAGGGGAGAACCGCCACCACTGAAGAACTAAGGTCCTCTGCTAAAATGACCCAAAGCTTCCTATCCCCATCCGTAGCCAGCACCAAAAACCTCGAATAGGCCGAAGCCAGATAATACAGCCTACAGTCGGGCAGCCCCGTGCCCCCAGCAGCCTTAGACCTTGTTAACGTGTCATTCGCTATTCAGTAAGGACATTTTTGCTCGTTTGGTGGTCAGGTCAGTGTAAAAGACACCAATAGTAAAGGTCATATTGAAAAAAAGCTTATTTCACATACTGATTTCAAATTTCACATGCCTCAAGGCAATTAAATTGAACAGCGGTTACTGGGTGTCCACCCTCCTTGATCCACATTCCAAATCAAAAGTCAGCAATTTCCTTCAACCCACTTAATTTGAAAGTAGAATGCAGGAACTTGAGACCGGCCCCGTTGACCAACTGGGGACATCTGTTGCGTCTTCTTCACCTTCTAATGTCACGGTGGAACAACGTCAGCAACGTGCCAGCAGTAGAATGGCAAGTAGCCGTAGCAGCATTTGAAAAAATATTTTTTTAAAGTAGTCAATTTCTTATTGGGAATTTTTATTCTGAGGGTCCATAAGGACATTTTTGCTGGTTTTGGGGTCAGGCTTCTTTAAAATGGATGCCAGGGGTGCCAATAGAGAAGTATTCCTGTCAGGGGCCGGAATCAAAAAGGCCCGGTGATATGTTAAAAATAGGAAGTAGTTGTTGGTCCCTGGTGCAAAAAGTGATAGGGGTCTCCTGCCAGTTACCATGTGCCATTTCCAATACTTATGTCTTGTTTTGTGTCAAAGTGGCTGCTACCGCTGTACCTGCTGTGGCTACGCCGTCCTCAACTTTTCGGTTAGCCATTGAACGGAATGATTTATTTTAGCCTGTGAATTTTTTTCTGTGACAAGTAGGGCGCATCCACACAGCAGTGGACAAATAGGTATTTGTCCTGTTTTGCGGCCGTCCCCACAGCCGCGGGGGGGACGACTTTTCTCCGCGATGAGCGGAGAAGAGCCCTCCCCCCGCCCAGGGAGCAGCACACCTACCGTCCGAAAACCGGACGGAAGATTGTGCTTCTACAATGTTTTGCCGCCGGACCGCCGGCAGCAAAACCGTCCGACGGCAAAACCCGTGCAGTGGGGACTGCTGCACGGGTTTTCCATACTGCACAACTGTGCTCATTTTCGGCCGGTTTTTCAGGCGGTCTGAAAAACCGCAAACCGGCTGAAAAACCGGCTGAAAACACGTGCCGTGTGGACATGGCCTTGTAGCCTAATTGTTTTGACTAAGAAGTACCAAGTATACAGTTTACTGTTGTGGATGTTACACCTGTTTGGGTGTAAAAATGAACCTGGTGTTCCTCTCCCATAGACTTTAATGGGAATCGGCGATCAATCGTCATCGAAGATCGAACATCGGCGAGATACTCCCCAAAATCAGGAATCGACTCGGAGATGATAATTGACTGAATCGCTCATCACTACTCCAGATCTATTAGAACTTTTCAATGGCTACCTGCAAGGCCAGAGTATCCCAGAACATATGAACACAGCATATAGAAAATTATTACCTACACCCGATAAAGATTTACAGGCAGTCCCCGGGTTACATACAGATTAGGGACTGTAGGTTCATTCTTAAGTTGAATTTGTATGTAAGTCAGAACCAATACATTTAGTACATGTATGGTGTATATGTATGGTGTGTAATTATAGGCAGGTATATGTCCCCTAGCAGGTATATGTCCCCCATAGCAGCCATAGGCAGGTATATGTCACTTCATAGGCAGGTATAGGTCCCTCATAGCAGGTATAGGTCCCCATAGCAGGTATAGGTCCCCATAGCAGGTATATGTCCCCCATAGCAGGTATATGTCCCCCATAGCAGGTATAGGCAGGTAAGTCCCCCATAGGCAGGTATATGTCCCCCATAGCAGGTATAATCAAGTATGTCCCCCATAGGTAGGTATATGTCCCCCATAGCAGGTAATAGGCAGGTAAGTCCCCCATAGGCAGATATATGTCCCTCATAGGTGGGTATAGGTAGGTATGTCCCCCATAGCAGGTATAGGCAGGTAAGTCCCCCATAGCAGGTATAGGCAGGTATGTCCCCCATAGGCAGATATGTCCCCCATAGGTAGCTATAGGCAGGTATGTCCCCCATAGGTAGGTATAGGCAGGTATGTCCCCCATAGGTAGGTATAGGCAGGTATGTCCCCCCATAGGTAGGTATAGCAGGTATGTCCCCCATAGATAGCTATAGGCAGGTATGTCCCCCATAGGTAGGTATAGCAGGTATGTCCCCCATAGGTAGGTATAGGCAGGTATGTCCCCCATAGAGAGCTTGTTAAAAACAAAAACAAATATCTCACTCCCCCGCTGCTCCGAGGCTTACCTCGCCCTCGGTCTTCTAGCACAGGCCGGTGATGTCATCAGGCCGCGCAGGTAGCGTGATGACATCGCGCTGCCTGTGCCGGAGACTCCGGAAGGTCGCATGTCTTCCTGCGGCCCTCCGGATTTCTATTGCAGAGCAGGGAGCGCTCGCAATAGCGGCTTCGGCTCTATGTGCTCCGGGAGGAGCGCATAGAGCCGAAGCAATCACCGCCGGTGCCCGGGCCATGGCAGTGCCCGGACACCGACGGGGACCGGAGAGTCAGCTGCATGCGCTACCAGGAGGCGCGCGCAGCTGCGAAGATTGCTGACAGCGCCCGGGCCACCGCAGCGCCTGGACGCTATCAGCGGTCCCTGGCTTGTGGCTTTCCGATCCCCGTTCATAACTAGGGGACAGACGTAAGTCGGAACGACGTAAGTCGGGGACTCACTGTATATCAGGTGTCATCCTATCGACCTATTTCTTTGATAAATGCAGACTTGAAGTTAATATCGAAGATTATGGTGGAAAGATTGGCGGCTCTGTTACCAAACCTTATTTCACCATTACAAGTGGGATTTATACAAGGACGTTCGCTGGTTTTAAATATTTGCAGTCCTAGCTGAGATTAAACGTAATCCCCAGCTTCACCATTACCCAGCAATCATGACTATTGACGCTGAGAAGGCGTTCGTCAATGTTTCTTGGGAATGGCTGTATAAAGTTCTGGATTCTATGGGCTTCTCAGGGGCTTTTATGGTTTTCTTGCAGACATTTTATAGCTCCCCAAAGGCAAAAATGTATACACCTGGCTTCCTGTCACTCTCTTTTAACCTTCAAAAGGGAACACGTCAGGGATGTCCACTCTCCCCCCCTCCTATTTAATTTGTCAATCGAGCCGTTGGTAAGGGCACATCCGAGATGTGAAAAACTTCGAATAAATGGCAACCAATCACTTAGAATGTCTATTCGCGAATTTCTAATTTTTATGTCAGACGCAACTAGGGAAGTGGGCCCAATCTTTAAGTTACTGAAATCTTTTCATAGTTCTTTGGGCCTTAAGATAAATATACCTAAGTGTACGTACTTTTACACATTTCTGGCCTACACTTGGTGAACCCTGTTCCAACTGGTGCAATCTAACATGTCTGCATTTTATCAGCTCGAACAGTCTAGCTCCATCTCTGTTGATCTCTGGCAAATAAAAAGGCTTTCCCACAGGACTGCAGTCATGCCAAGTTTACTTTTCCATCTCTGTAACCCTGAGAATGGTTTCTTAAAATCCCAGGAGATTACAGTTTCTGAAATAATCAGACCTAGCACTCCTATCGAGATGCGTCGGCTCTACAAACTTAATTTCTCACTATAATGACGCCTGAGAAATTTGGACTCAAGGAGACTGTTTGACATGTTCAGCTTAAAGATACTGAGTTCCTACAGATTTTGGAAGGTTGGAAGCTTAAATGTGGAAGATTACCTTAGTGGGTTTGAGAGTCCCATAAAATTTTCTAGCCTTTAGGATATTCACATCCAATGCACCAGACAGACTGTGTGGTAGTTAGGGCACGAAATAACGATCTGGTTCATAAGAATTTTGGAAGGTTGGGAGCTAATGTGGAAAATTCCTTAAGGGGATGCCATAAAAATTGGCTTACACCAATCCTTTATGCTTTGTTTTCACACAATGACCAGAAGACTGGTGGCTACAAAATGTTTGAAGACTGATCTGTTCATGGAATTTGGCATATCAGCTAAACGAGCTTGCTTAGCATCTGAATTGATACTCAACTATCTGTCTTTTTGTTAGATAAGAATGATCAGTTATAAGTAGTGAGAATAATAACTGTGGTTGAGGTGGGGGTCGGGTTTTGTTCTTCTTTATAGTATGTTGTATAACATGTGGCACTAAAACACTTTACTTATGAATATGTTTTGTTTCTACAAATTGGTGTCAATAAAATGTTACAAAAAATGTATAAAAAAAATAATTGGTGGCCAGACCTTCATCTGCTCATCCAGCTCTATCGTCCCTAGAAACCACATAACATGCGGTCAAACAACAGATATATACAATTAGGTATTTCTCGTCCTTCCCCATATCACCTATTCAGCCAGTCAGGGACATAAAAGTACCCTAATGAACTGATAGGCAGCTCTGAAATCTGAAGTGTTCATACTATATAAAACATGGCTTCAACAAAAGAAACTCGTTCACAGCATGGGGTTCAGCCATCAGCTGAGCTTCGTTACAATTCCTTCCTTTCCCCAAAACTAAGAAGATAATCTACACTGTAAGGGGCCGTTTACACAGCAATGGACAAATACCAGTCGGTTTATCCGACCAGTATTTGTCCGGTTTGTGTGCCGTCCCCACAGCCGCAGGGGGGGGGGGGGTGGCGGTTTTTCTCCGCGATGAGTGGAGAAAAGCTCTCCCACTTCCCATGCTCATATTCCGTCCAAAAACAGGACGGAAGAATGTACATGTAGAATGTTTTTCGGGCGGGCGGCAGTTTGATAAACAGCCGGGCGGAAAACACGTGCAGTGGGAACTGCTGCACGGGTTTTCTATAGACGCCCATTGGGTTCATTTGCGGCCGGTTTTTCAGACGGTTTGCCAAACCGCAAACCCTCTGAAAAACCGAACGCAAACCCTTGCTGTGGGGACAACCCTAAGGCCTTTTCACCATGACACTTTTTTTTAGGCGGTTTTTGGTTTTGCAAACCAGCTGCAAACCAGCTGACAAACTTTTACACGGACCGTAATGGAAAATCCGTGCAGCGGTCCCCACAAAGCGGAAAAACATAGAAAAACATAGAACATGTTCATTCTTCCGATCGGTTTTCGGACGGAATATGAACATGTCTATGTGAAGGGAGGGCTTTTCTCCACCAACCGCCATCACGGCACGAAAACAGTACAAATACCGGTAGGATAAACCAACCGGTATTTGTCCTGTGCCATGTAAACGGCCCTTAAGGGTGTGTTCACAAGGCAAAGGACAAAAACAGATCTGTTTTTGCCTCAGCAGAAACATCCATTTCACACAGCGTTTTTGGACGAGGTTTTCGGAGCCTTTCCTCACCCAAAACCTCGTCCAAACCACGCCTGAAAACACGCTTCTTTAGAAGAGGTTTTTGACGAGGTTTTCATCAGGTTGTGACGAGGTTTTCAGGCGCGCGTTTTCGGCGCAGTTTTCATCTAGACTAGGCAACGGATATATAATTGGTTAATTCCAACTCCAGTATCACAGACTAGGCAACAGCTACATAATTGGTTAATTCCAACACCATCACAGGCTAGGCAACAGCTAGATAATTGGTTAATTCCGACTCCACCATTTATTTACTAAACTAAATTTTGTTTTGTGATACAGACAGACAAAATCATTAAACGTGTCTGTATAGTAGTCTGTATAGTCTCTATATATCAGTCTTTAAAGAAAAATTTTTAAACAATGGTACGTTTGGATGAAAACGAAATGAAGATTTTGTTGATACTGTATAGCAGAATGCTCCGCAGACGTCGCCTGAGGAGGGTAAATACCCAAACTTAATGTATGTATATTGTATATGTATATATTTGTTTCTATGTAAAGTCTGTTTCATTTGATATATGTTTATCTCAATGTATGTCTGTGTATTTCTATGTATTGTTATGTTGTATGTATGTACAAAGATATAATCTGTATTTTTTGAATGTTTAGCCCGATAGACATGCAGTACTGACTGCAAAAAAAATTACATGTAATTTCTCTGCCTGCACGTGTAATACGATCGTATTGTATAATCAGGGAGAGGAGTCGTAATTCATAGTTATCTCTGAGAACTATGGATTACGGTAATGATTGGAACGCAGTTTGCTCATATTAGGCTATGTTCACACAGCATAATTGCGGGGTGTAATTACGCCCCGCAATTACGCCGGAGTACGTGATCTAACACGGGAAATGGGGGGGGCCGTCAACTGACCGGCCCCATAGACTGTCATTAGTAACAGCGTGTATTCGCTGCTAGTAATTGACATGTCACTTCTCTCCCCGCACTGCGTATTGTTTGGAGACTCTATGAGAACTGTGGAATACCATTATGATATTGTTGTATTTTGCGGCATAAAAAGCGCAGTACACGCCAAAAAACACTGCAAAATATGCCCCAATTTAATAGCTATGTTCATACGGCTAATTGCGCAGCATAATGACATACCGCAATTACACTGTGTGTATGGGAGCAGGAGGGGGGTGGCAGCCCTCCAACCCCATAGACGTGAATTACTAGCAGTGAGTATATGCTGCTAGTAAATGACATGTCACTTATATTGTTCGCCCGGGGAAAGAAGACGTAATCCATAGTTTTCTATGAGAACAGTGGATTACAGTAATCATTGGGACATATTTCGCCACGTTTTGAGCACAGTACGCCAAGAAATACGTTGCAAAATGTGCCCCAAAATAAGTCATGTGAACATACCATGATGCTAAATAAGAATATACTGAGACTATGTTCACATGGCTAAAATTGGGGTACATTTTGCAGCTTATTTCGCGGCATACAGTGCTGTAATACGCGGGAAATGCGAGCCAAATCATTACAGAAATCAATAGTTCTCATAGAGAACTATGGATTACGCCTCCTCTCTCCGGGCGTACAATACAATCGTATTGTACGTGCAGGGAGATAAATGACATGTCTATTACTTGAGCTGAATACGTGCTGCAGGTAATGACTGTGTATTGGGCTGGCAGGCTGCCGTTCCCCTCCGCAGCACTGGAGTACGAGCATATTAGCGCGACTCTAGAAGACGTGACGTAATTGCGGACTGTACTGTACTCCCCGCAATTAAGCTGTGTGAACTTACCCTTGTAAACCATAAGGTAGTGTTCTTATGGAAAAAAAACAAACAAGAAAAATACAATTTGTATGTCTTCATGAAAATATATTCAATATAACTTTATTTTCATATAAATGATTATTTAATATTTTTTCTTCTGGGAAAAAGGCAGTTACCCCGCACATATTGGGTGCATCCTATAAACACCATGAGGGAAGAGCGTGGCCATATTGGTCAACTCTACGGAGAGCTGAGATGGTAAGTTTTAAAAAATTACTTTAGTAAAGGAGCTCTAAACATCTCTAGTCTTGCAGCGACCTGCAACACCAAACGTCTTTAGTCAATGGCTGGTTGTTATTTAATGTTTATTAATTGTCATGGGGGCTGGCGAGGGAGCCGTTGCCCCCCCGCGGCCGCCCCCCTGCCCGCAGGGGGTCCGGAGCGGGTGCCGCGGCTGCCCGCGACCATCCCACTGCTGCCCGGGTCACGGCGCCGGCTCACTTACCCGTCCACGTTCCTGTTTACGCTGCTCCTGCCTGTCCCGGCTGCCGCGCGCGTATCCGCTGACTAGGACGCGGCGGCTGGTCTGGATTTAAAGGGCCAGTGCACCGGTAATTTTGTCACTTGCCGGCCGCTGGTCCTATATAAGGAATACGCCCCCAGTCCTGTCTGATTACCCGTGTACCAGTCCGTTCCGCTACGTTTCCTGACCTTGCCTGTTTGCCGCCTGCCCTGACCGTCTGCCTGTCTCTGACTACGAACCTCTGCCGCCTGCCCTGACCTTCTGCCTGTCCCCGACTACGTCTCCGGATTACGATTCTGTACCATGCATTACCCCGGCCGCCATCGCAAGCAAGTCACATCAGGGGTAGCGACCTGGTAGCCTCACGCCGCAGCAAGTCCATCCCGCTTTGCGGCGGGCTCTGGTGAATACCGGGGGCAACTTAGACTCCGGTAACAATATAGAAAAAACAGCTCACCTCACGTCCAGTCCTTATCATTTATATTGTAATCAGAGCACGGCTCCGGGTGCAATCCCGCAATAGTAAGACATTCAACTTCTCAGGAATTGAGCCAGCTCCTGTATAGGAAATTCGCATGCAGCCGGGAAATACTTAAAAATCTTCAGACTTTATTGTGCCATTTAAAAAGTTCCAGACATGGAACCGATAGAAACCAACGGAAAATGCAGCAGTATGATAAGCACACTCAAAACAACAGCGACGCGTTTCGGGTCACGTGACCCTTCATCCTGGCATGCTAACAGGTGTAACTGCACGATTTAAATAGAAAAAGAACCGGAAATGACATGGAACTACTTCAATCTGTTAACTATTTCCGTTCTTACAACATTACAAACAAGATAAAAATCTATCAAAAGACAACATACGATATAGTTACAAATGTGTGCTAAACATGATTTAATAATAGTATTGGATGTCCTGCCTTATGTTCAAACCGCGGGGGAAGCGTGTTTCCAAATGGAATATCCACCACGCTTCCCTGGCTAGCAACTTCTTTTGCAAGTCTCCTCCACTACTTAGACTCCGCTCCCTGGCGTGGCTATCATCGCTTGCGGTGGTCCAGCGAATCCACCGAACCCTTACATTAATCTATTGATTTTATGCTATTTTCCCCAGCTACCCGGACAAGTTTCTGAATTTTACAAGAATGACCCTGGAGGCCTTTGACCGGCTTGTAGATATTGTTGGGCCACACATCCAACTTTCGGATACCAACATGAGAAGATGCATCACTCCTCTGGAACGACTGCTCATCACGTTGCGTTAAGTATTTTAATTTAACCCCTTACCGCCGGAGCCAGTTTTGTCCTCTCTGAAAGACCCCATTTTTTAAATCTGGCATGTGTCGCTTTATGTGAGAATAACTGTTTGACAATTTAACCTATCCAGTGATTCAGAGATTGTGTTCTTGTGACACTTTTGTTTGAATAGTAAGAAAATTTTTATCCAAAGAGTGCTTGTTTATTTGTATAAAAAATCGAAGTATGGGGGA
>JAODAL010041970.1:0-35322 GCA_025379985.1 Phyllomedusa bahiana
TAGTGATTCACGTTTTATATTGAGACCCTGGGGCGAAGTTGTATTTAAAACAATAATCCAAAAAGCCTCTCTATTACGTAACTGTCGTATAATATCGCCACCTCTTTTTGATCTACATATTTTTTCTATTGCCTTTACTTTTAGCGAACTGTAATCCAAGTTATGTTCCTGAATGAAATGCCTAGTTAACCCGGATTTGTTTCTGTCTGATATAGTTGAAATTCCATTGACATGCTCCAAAAACCTAGTTTTAAACTTTATAATGGTACTACCGATATATTGGAGGTTACAGGTAGAGCACTAAGCTTGGTATATCACATATTGAGTACTACAGTTAATAAACTGTTTTATAGGAAACTTTAGGTTGGCTGCCGCATTAGTAAAGTCTTTACCTGGGCTGGCGAAAGTGCAAGTACGGCATTGCCTTAGTCCACATCTGTAAAATCACTTACTGTTCAGCCATGTTGCTCGGCTATCCATGGATACATATGTACTTGATGTGAGCATATTTCCTAAAGTTTTAGCTCGGCATGGTACAATGTTCCATCCACTGGATAGTATGCTATCTAGCACATTGTCCTCATAAAGAACTGGTAAGTTTTTAAAACTTTACCTTTAATCTTATTGAATTGTTTTGTATAATGCAACACTAAAGTAGGTATTTTGTTTTTTATTTTGTCTTTATTGTTTTTTGTGATAAATCTTTACTGTTTACTTGCTGAGTTTTATTAACTGCATTGCTCAGTAACTGTTTTGGATATCCTCTACTACTTAATCTTGCACATATTTGTTCAGATTCTATTTGATACTCTGCCTGGTGGCTACAGTTACGTTTGGCGCGTATTAATTCACCTGTTGGAATAGATTTTTTTGTAGATTTTGTGTGATGACTATTAAAATGTGGTATTATGTTACCTGCACTACTTTTTCTGTATGTCTTGGTTGAAATAATCTTATCAGGAACACCCAATAGTTGTAGGTCCAAGAAGTTTACACAATACAAATCTTGGACATATGTGAATTTGAGATTGAAGGGGTTATTGTTCATGTACGAGACAAAGGAGGGCACGGCAGATACATCGCTCCCCCAAAATATTATAGTTCGCTAAAAGTAAAGGGGTACAGGTCATAGCTGTAACACAATCTCGAGGGGGTGAATCCTCTGTTCCTTCCCTCCCCTCTAGGAGACTGGGCCTCTAAGTTATGGCCTGCGTCTGCTCTCCCACCCCTGGGAAGTTTGTACAGAGGTGGGGGACAGTGAGGGAGGTGCTGGAGAAGATGATTGTGTCCAAATCTGCAGACATAAGTGTGTGCCAAGAGAAATCATCATGGCGATCTGGACTGAATGCAGAACAAAAGGGAATGTCAACGACTCATCATAGAAACATCAACTGTGAGTCACAAGCTGTAACTACACTATAATCACTCATTTGTCAGCAGAGCCTGTGTACACAGGTATCTACCACTATATGGTCACTTTATGGTGCTTATATACAGTCTGCGGAGCCTGTGTACACTTGTGCCTATAACTATATGGTCACTATATGGCAGTAATATTGGTCTTTGTATACTGATCTTTATTCAGTAATAATATAGGGGTATTATTCAGTCACCATCTGCTGGTAATTTGTGGTCGTGTTCTGGCAGTATAATCAGATCCTTATGTAGTAGTGTTATTGGTAATGTTGGTCTGAGTATAGCAGGATTTGTTTGTTAGCAGTATGATGGGGATATGTGTGGTGAGGTAATTGCTCCTTGTATTATCTAGTAACTGCATGTTTGTAGTGGGAGGCTGGGAGGCATCCAAAAGTTTGCTATGGGGCCCAGGCTTCGCTAGTAATGCCCCAGGACTAAAGGTAGACCAGATCAGCACCCAGAATCTTCTTCTGTAAAGCCATGCTTCTTTTCAAGCCTTTAATTGTTCTAACCTTCCTGAGATATGTTGCTGCCCATAATTTCTAAATTAGGTAATTTTGTAACCCCTTTCCAACATAGGATGCACTGGTACATTCTGGTGTTGGTAAATTCCTATGTCGCTGGATTATGTTGTAATTACACTGCATAGAAAGCTGGTGTCAGCTGCTAAACTGCAGCTGGTTCTGTTCCCTACTGTGTAACCCGTTAGACACTGTAGAGTCCAAATGAATGAGAAACGGTGCTGTGCTGTTTCTCACTTTAGTCTGAACCCCGTGGTGAGATCAAGGGGTGCCTAGCCATTAATATGGAGGCTGAATGCCTTATGAAGGCATTGATTGTTGCCATGTTTAGCTTTTTATAAATAGTAATATAACCGCCCTATTTAGTATTAAATAAAATAAAAAAAAATTAAAAGTTCAAATCACCCACCCTTGCCATTTCACAAATAAAAAAATAAAAGCATTACGGCACATACATAAAAGTCCCATCTATTAAAATATAACATAATGCATCCCTTATCCTGAACACTGTAGAAGAAAAAAAAAATTCCGGACGCCATAATTGCATTTTTTTGTCATTTCGTGTCCCTTAAAAACTGGAATAAAAAGTGATCAAAAAGTTGCATCTATCTCAACATGATACCAATAAAATGTACACTTCAGCCCACAAAAAATGCACCCTCACTCAGGTCCAAAGATGGAAGAACAAAAAGATTATTGGTCTCAGAACATGGCACTGCAGCGCAAATTTAAGAAATAGAGAATGTTTGAATTTTTTTACAGTAGCTAAAGCATGACTAAAATCCTACACATTTGGAATTGCTGGAATCATATCAACCTGCACAGTACAGATAACAAAATTTTTACATGATTTATACAGAAGAAAGAACCCTGTAAAAATAAAACCCCGACAAACATGGCACAATTAAGTTTTTTTCACATTTCACCCCACTTAGAATTTTTTTTTCGGTTTTCTATTATATTCTATGGTATGGTCCATGATCATACCATAAATAACATCTTGTACTACAAAATAAAAGCCCTCATATGCCTACATAGATGAAAAAAAAAAAAAAGTAATGGCTCTTAGAAGGCGGGGAAAAAAAACAAGAGTCACATTATTATGACCGTAAAGGGTTAAAATGAAATGAAAAAAAAATGTCTGTTACCTTCTGGTATGTGTTCTATGTACTTTGTCAAAATTAAATCTGAATATACACTCTATCCCTATCTAATATTCCTACACTTATCCTTAATTAGACCAAGTAATCGTCCCGATAAGGACGGCCTAGTCTCTGTGGGCTCACCCTATTAATACTAAATGTCCCTATCGACTACCAAAGATGTTGGCAAATATATATTTCTATACTGTCTTTAAAGATACATTAAATCAACAACCAAACACAGTATCACTATTCCTATAGAGTCCTATACCAAGTACTCCAAGTACTCCACTGATAAGGACACTGGAAATTATTTCCCTTTTCCTCCCCCTTCAATTAAAGGGTCAATAGCTATATACATTGTCCATGTAGGAAACAAAAAGAAAGCACATTTATGCAACATCATCTTAAGATACATCAAACCTTATCCTCGACGCGTTTCCCCCCCTCCATACTGCGGGGTTCATCAGGAGGATCTCTTGGGGGACAATTGCATTGACTCAAGATAGTAGTCTCTTTGATAAACTGATGTTCCTATGTCTTGTATCCCATCTTAAATAGATTCAAAAGTCCGCTACTTACCGCCGTCAGGTGCACTCGGCGTCTTAAAACTGCTACTGCGCATGCGCCGGCATACAGCGATACCATAGCAACCAGCCTCTCTCGTCTGCGCCTGCGTCGGTAGTTCGATGTCTTTCAATCGCCACCGCGCATGCGCCAGCTAGAAAATACGGCGCCATGGCAACCAACACCACTCAAATGCGCGTGCGCCAGCGGCCCAGAATCATACAGCCACTGCGCATGCGCCAGTACATGCCGGCAGCAACTCCGGCCAGCATACGAGTGTGTGTCACAATGCACACAACTCTATCCCTCATAATTCTCAAGAGATGCTATCAGGGCGAGATGTCCAATCCTATCTCCCTACTGGCACAATTTTAATACTGTTGGTTATGTCCCTACCATCCCGGGCACACGATGTGTGGTTCTCATAACCCCATAATTAAGCAAGATATCACTAGCAAGGGACAGTATACAGTTTATACAATTATGTCACATCTGTGCGGTTTTAAATGAAAAGCCTCAGAATATTCCCCCATGATGTATAATATTGAGCAAATATACCCATCAGTGGGCGTAATATATCCAACATACAATCTAAAAGATAAGATACTTAATAAGACATAGAAAGACATCCTTTATAAAGCAAAAAAAAAATTTGAATCAATATAGATGCATACAATAATAATAATTCCGGGATCAAGGATGTATACAATCCCTAAGATAATGAATAATATCCTAAGGGCTATTATGCCCAGATATCACTATTCATTTAAGCCCACCATGTACCAGAGAAAAGTTTGATATATGTATATATTCAGATAAAACAGCCAAAATATAGAAGCTCATTAAGACCCTCTGGCTGCATCGTTTTCATTCTGAACGTCCACTCTGTTTCCTTACAAAGTAATTTTTTGTCAAGATTTCCCTTTCTTAATGTTGAATTTATCTTCTCCATACACAAAAACATCAGACTCGAGGAATCTCCCTCGTGTTCCATCCAGATGTGCCTGGCTAAAGGGGTATCACGCCTGTGTCGTACGTCCCCTAGATGTTCACCAATACGGATTTTTAATTGTCTAGTCGTCTTGCCTATATACTGTTTTCCACAGCTACAGTTACACAGATAGACAACCCCCTGGGTACAGCAGTTCATAAATTCACGAATCACATAGATCTTCCCCGTCACCGAGCTCTTAAACTCCTTGGTCTGACAGACATACTTACAAAATGTGCATCTTCCACATCTAAACATTCCCAACGGTTTACGTTCTAACCATGTTCCTGTTGGTTTTGGTGACGTATAATGGCTGTGAATCAGCCTATCTCTCAATGACCTTCCTCTTCTGTATGTCACTTGAGGTTTTTTAGAGAGACAATCAGCTAGATCTTTATCAAGATGCAATATACCCCAATGTTTCCGCAAGATCCTCATCACATCATTGTTTCTGTTGTCATATGTGCCTATTATCCTAAAGTGGTTCTCCTCATTTCTAGGTCCCCTCGGGTTCAATAGATGGTTCCTGTCACTCCCCAGTGCATTCTTAAATGCAGGTTTCAACACTGACGGAGGATATCCTCTTTCCAGGAACCTATCTTTGAGATCACTTGCCTGTTGATAAAAGTCTCTTATCCTGGAGCAGTTCCTACGTATTCGTAGGTATTGACCTTTGGGTATGCCTTTTTTGAGTTTTTCAGGGTGATATGAATCCCACCGCAGGAGGCTATTAGTAGCCGTCTCCTTCCGATGAGTCCAGGTTTGTATATAACCCAGATCATCCCTGAAAATCCTCAGATCCAAAAAAGCTATTTCTGACATATGGATCTCAAATGTAAATTTCAACCCAATCTCATTAGTGTTCAATACCTGGATAAATTCTCTAAACGACGCCTCCAGGCCCTGCCACAGCACGAAGACGTCATCTATTAATCTGCCCCAGTATAGAATCTTGTTGGTAATCCCTCCATCTCCTCTCGAACACCAGGGCCCTCTCCCACCAGCCCAGGAACAGATTTGCATACGTGGGAGCGCATGGGCTTCCCATGGCAGTACCCCTGAGCTGGTGGTAGACCCCGGGTCGAAGGAGGAATATATTGTCCGTGGGTAAGTATAAATTCACAACAGTTCAAGGACCATTTTATTATGTTTTTTCAAATTGTCTCCCCCTCATTCCAAGGAAATATTTCACGGCATGGAGGCCCCAGTGGTGCGGAATACTGCTATACAGTGCCTCCACATCCACTGAGGCCAACCATACATCCTTTTCGATGTTGATCCCCTCCAATTTCTTTAGGAGATCAGCCGTATCTCTCAGATAGGAGGGAAGAGCAATAACAAATTCCCTGAGTACCTTATCCACATAAATTCCAACATTTTGTGTCAAGGAGTCAATACCCGACACTATCGGGCGGCCTCTTAAGGGAACCAAACCTTTATGCACCTTTGGCAATGCATAAAAGGTCGCAACTTGTGGTTTTTTTTGGGAGTAAGACAGCAGCCTCATCCTTTGACAGGATCCCTTCATCCACACCATGTATAATGATAGATTCCAGTTCCCCTAAGAATCTTTCCGTAGGGTCACTTTTCAGGACAGTATATCCTGTCCGATCCTCCAAAAGTCTCTTACACATCTGGGTATATCCCAAATGGTCCATTATCACAATATTTCCACCCTTATCCGAGGGTTTTAATATTATATCAGGATCTGATTCAAGAGAAATCAACGCTTGAATTTCTTTTTGTGTAAGATTTTGTCTATTCTCAGATGGTAATTTTTGTTTCGTTAGGGACTCTAGATCTTTCATTACCATTTTCAAAAACATATCTATCTCTGGTGTCTCTTGTGGTGGAGGAAACCTGGTACTTTTTGGTCTTAAAGGAGTTGTCTCATTACGAGCTTTCAGCCTATCAGTGTCCCTGGTAAGTTGAACTGAGGGGCGTGCTTCTTGGTCTGTCTGTTCTGCTCCCTCTCCCCCTCCCATCAGCACACAGGCAGCTACGTAACTTCTATACAGGGGGGGGGGTGGGGGTTTGCTCTCAGAGTTCACCCTGTGTGTGCCTGCCTAGGTCTGTTGCAGGAGGGCTGATCTATGAGTGTGAAGTGGTGTGCTAATAGAGCAGAGGGGATGCATGTGTTCCTATATCCCCTGCTTAGCTTACAAGTCTCCACATCTCCAGCAACAACAAGGGAAGTGTTACTATACTCAGGATGTGTCCCTAATACAGGAGAACATAAAGTATTCACATGCCCCCTGATCTGTATAGTATTAGTATAGTCAGAGTTCCAAAGACATATCATGATTATAGTAACACACAGGGTCACTGCTGTCACATCATCTGTGTAAGAGAGCAGGAGGAAGCAGGCACACACAGGGTTAATCCAGGACACAGACGCCAAGAGTCCTCCTCCCCCTCCTTCCACTACAGAAGCATTCTGTGCGGGAGGGGCTCTCTGCTCTGACCTGTCTTCAAAGGTGATGAGTCATTCAGACCTGACAGCCAGTAAGATAAGGATCAACAGGAACCTATCTTTGAGATCACTTGCCTGTTGATAAAAGTCTCTTATCCTGGAGCAGTTCTGTGTTTGGTTGTTGATTTAATGTATCTTTAAAGACAGTATAGAAATATATATTTGCCAACATCTTTGGTAGTCGATAGGGACATTTAGTATTAATAGGGTGAGCCCACACAGACTAGGCCGTCCTTATCGGGACGATTACTTGGTCTAATTAAGGATAAGTGTAGGAATATTAGGTAGGGATAGAGTGTATATTTAGATTTAATTTTGACTAAGATAGATTTAGATGCGTATCACATCTTTTTATGGGTATATATTAAAAGTTATATTTTAGAGCTTGGATTTGTTTAGGATTTTTCTTCAGTGACTGGTTTGTTATTCCAAATCCATATAGATAATATTGCTTTCTAGGAAAAGTTTTTCTGTGACTTTTACATGTGTTCTATGTACTATATATAGATTTTCAAATCTTGTTTTATTAACATTTTACATTATCCCGACTTATTTACGGTATGTATTTTTCTTTTGTAATTATGTTTAAATAGACACTAACTTCTTAACAAACTTTACTTAAAATCAATAGCACAAGTGACTGTAAGAACCTTTATAATATATTTTTAATAGAAAAAAATCCTTGTCTTTAGCTGCTAGGATCCGATACTAATAAGGTGTGCTATTCAGTGGTTAAGGGGGATGCCCAAATCCGCAAACAAAACCATCCCCCAAAACCATTCTAAGAGTGATAAAATAGAATCCAACCGGCATTTTACAACTGCCATGTGACCGTACCCTAAGGCCGTGTTCACACGGCTTATTCCCGACGGATTTGTGAACTGTATTGAGCTCACAAATCCGGCGTGAATAAGGGGCGGGACGGGGGCGTGGCCGGACGCGGCGGGGCGCCGCTCCCGGCCCCATAGACAAGGCATGGTTGCCGGCGCGGACGCGCCGTAAATACTGAGCATGTCAGTTTCTCCCCGCCCGGCGGAGTCGCCGAGCGAGGTGGAGCGACGGAATCCACTGGTCTCTATGAGAGCAGTGGATTAACCGTAATGACAGGGATGGATTGGCGCCGTACTGCAGCGCAAATCCGGCGCGGAGGACGGCGCCAATCCGTGCCCAAATAAGCCGTGTGAACAAGGCCTAAGGAGTGGAGTGGAAGGAGTGACTAAAGAAAGACACAGAGACGCAGAAACAGCCCCAAGTAAACATTATATTCCATACTATTGCTTAAATCACAGCTAACACTCTTCAATACTGTTTAATTACATATGTCCTCTATGCTGTTGCTTCTGAAGGTGTGCAATAGAGAAGCAGGATCTCCTCTTTTATATATGCATATATAGGAGACATCATACCGAAGCAGTTAGTCTCTAACCACTAGCTCAGGGGCAGCAACAAATTAGAGATGAAGCTTGTAAAGGGTAACCCTGGTGAAAATGCCGTATACAAGTTAGATAATGGCCAGAAATAGTGTTTCTCCTCCTGTACTCACACAGGACAGCTTATTCAGAAAAGTTACCTGAAAGTTCAGGTACACTTTACTATTTATATTCTTCCTTTGGGTACAAATGCAAATTTGCTGAAGTGCTCTTGTAAAATATGGTCAATTGCAAGCTGATTCAATGTGATACTTCTGTGAGTAAGAATATATTCACTGATGTTATAATTACTAACACTATTACGTTAAGGCTTGTTGATCCTCTCTTGGGGATTTTTTTGCATTTCTCTGTAAAGTGATTTGACTAATGACGATTTAGTGGTGAATATTAACACCTGGAATAAAGATGCTAATGATATCCTTACTTGTACAGCATAATCCATTATGCCTCACTCAAGCACCACTGAGCTTTGAATTCATTATCTGTTCAGAACTCCAGATGATTCTAGTGGTGGAATGTATCTTCTGAACTCTCCATTCTACATCAGAGTAAAAGATGCAAACCTGTTCTCCTGACATTATTCTCCATTGTCACCAAAGCTAGCACAGCCACATTAGCAGGCAGCAAAAAGCCAATTTCTCCTCCCATTTGGGCCTCTATTTCAAACAAAAGTGTTTTTCTCTTCATTGTGAAGTGGTACTTGTTGAAGGAGCAGCTGAAGCGCTTGCTGTCCTTTGAGAGCAAGGAGAATGCTGCATAAGCTTCATTATCATGCTAATCAAACTCAGCCTGAGCAGGTTTCATAACTGCCACATTAAATCATACTCCAGGAGCAGACCTTGAGGGACAGTCACATTTCATGGCATGCTTGTTAATATCGCAGCTAGACATGGTTATTCTGTGGACGTGTATGTGTTCTGCATGACTATACACTGGACATTTTGCAGCATAGTATTAGATGTAGTAATAGTCCATTGTAAGTAATTTACAGTTGAAACCAAAACTTTACATACACTATATAAAAAGACACATATGCATGTTTTTCTCACTATCTGACATGAAATCAGAATAAATCTTATCCGTTTTAGGTCAATTAGAATTACCACAATTATTTATATTTGTCAAAGTCAGAATAATATGAGAGACAGAGAATTTTTAAGGCATTTTTATTACTTTTTGCAACGTTAAAAGGATTAGGATTATTTTTAAGATAGTACTCCCACCTTAGCTGCAGTCTTTTGGTATCCGGCAGTAGCCTAGATCTCGCTTCGGACTTTTGTGGAAATATGTTTTTTCCTAATAAAGTAGCCACTTTTATGATCCGCTGGAGATTTGCTCCATTTTTGGATAGCAAGTTATTTTGTATACATTAGGATTACTATGCCTTTAAACAACTTGGGACAGCTCATATAATGATTTCATGTCTTTGGAAGCTTCTGATCTATGGATGTATTTTAAAGCACACCAGAAACACACTGTTTCTGTGTGTAACATCATGGGAAAGTCTACAGTAATCAGCCTGGATATCAGAAAGAGAAGTGTGGACTTGCACAAGTCGGGATCATACTTGGGTGCAATTTCTAGATACCTGAAGGTGCCTTGTTCATCAATTATACGCAAGCACAAACAAGATGTAATTGTCGAGCCATCATACCGCTCAGGAAGGAGACGGGTGTTGTGTCTCAGAGATGAACGTACTTTGGTCCAACATGTGCATAGCAAGCCAAGAAGAAGAGCAAAAGACTTTGTGAAGATGCTGGTGGAAGCTGGTAAGTTTGTATCATTATCCACAGTGAAACGAGTACTTTATCAACATGGGTTGAAAGGCCACTCTGACAGGAAGAAGCCATTACTCCAAAAGAAACATGTAAAATCCAGATGAATGTTTGCAACTGCACACAGGAACAAAGACCTACATTTTTGTTCTGTAGTCATGAACTGTTTGGCCATAATGACCATCGTTATGTTTGGAGGAAAAAGGGAGAAGCTTGGAAGCCTAAGAACACAGGGGTGGCAGCATCATGTTCTGGGATTCTTTTGCTGCAGGTGGGACTCTTGCACTTCACAAAAAAGATAGCATCACGATGAAAGAAGATTTTGTGGCAATACTGAAGCAGCATCTCAAGACATCAGTCAGGAAGTTAAAGCTTGGGCGGAAATGGGTCTTCCAAATGGACATTGACCCGAAACATACTGTCAACCTGGTTAAAAAGTGATAACCAAGTCAATGTTTTGGAGTGGACATCACAAAGTCCTGATCTCAATCCTAAAAAACTGAAAAGACAGGTGCCAGCAAGGCAACCTACAAACATGTCTCAGTTACACCAGTTCTGTCACGAAGAATGGGCCAAAATTCTTACCAACTATTGTGAGAAGCTTGTGGAAGGATGTCCAAAACGTTTGACCCAAGTCATACAGTTTAAGGCAATGCTACCAAATACTAATGAAATGTATGTAAACTTTTGACTTTGCAGAAAGTAATAAAAATGCCTTAAATAATTCTCTCTTATTATTCTTGGCATTTGGCGAATATAAATAATGTTGGTAATCCTAATTGACCTAAAACGGGTAAGGTTTATTCTGATTTCATGTAAGATAGTGAGAAAAACATGCATATGTGTCTTTTTATATAGTGTATGTAAACTTCTGGTTTCAACGGTACATATGGCAAATAGCAGGATTTACAAAGTTTTCTATTTGTTCATATTAACAAAGATTAAAATTGCTTGCAGAAAATATTTGAAATGCTGTGTATCTGTTACTACTATAATTTCAGATCCCTTATAACATTCACTGTGCTTTCACCCAAAAGTTCTGTGGATTTCGGTGGAAAGACAATGCTTTAACTTAAAGGGGTATTCCGATTTCATTGATTAGCTTTAAATGTGTAGGCAAAGTTAAATAAAGACTATTACCAAATACATTTCTTTTCTGATTTTGCTTTCTTTCAGAGCTAGAGAAGTTCTCTCCTGCTTGTGTACACAAACTTCCTAGATTACCAACCGTCTCTCTCTGTTCTCATGACTCCAGCTTCCCTGCCTATGTTGATGTCACTCCCTGCTGTGTGTTATCAGCAGCGCAGGAGCTGGTTTGTCTATTTTACTGACAAAATTTATCCATTTAGAGCTCTGCAACTTTTTGTACTACTGTTAAACCCTTATATTAGCAATGTTCCGCTAACAAGCTCAGCAAGAAATATCAGAGCTGATATGCCAATTACTGATGTAAAACCATCCACAGCCTAACCATAAAGTGTTATCCACTGGCTGTGAAGGGCAGGCTCTGTAAAACATCATGGTGAGAGCAACTTTTTAACATGTTATAACGTACTGTAATATACTGTAATGTAATGTGGAGGTGAATATGAAAAAAAAGCAATAGCAAAAAATAGAGTTTATATCTTGTAATATATTGAAGAATAGTGTATAATAACGGATCTCATATTGTATTCTGCCTATGGAATGGGATTATTAAAATAGCAGCCAGGGAGACTGCTACGATCTCAGCTGCTAGCACAAAGTCCTGGCTGCACCAAACAGCTGTTACCAGCTGTGTATGGAGTGAATGTAGTGCCCCAGAACAAGGGTACTTTGGACTGTGGTCATTCACCCTATTGCTACTATGCAAAGTCATCAACACTTGACGATCCTGATACAATGTTTTATATTGTTATGAATGTCTGTACTGTTTTATGTTGTTGAACTCAGCTTGAATTGTTTATTGTAACATATCCAATTTCTTTGCACCTGCACTGTGGAAAAGACCTATGGACTGAGAAGCTGATAACTTTCCACTTTGCTAGATCATGCACAGTTGAGTTTTGGAGGGAAAATCTCAGACCGTGACTTTTGCACCATCTGAGAAAGATGCTGAGTTAAAGGCAAGAATAGAAGCTCTATACAAATGTTTGAGAGATTGAAATTGTAACAATGTTTTTGTAAGAGTTGTGCTTCTCCACTCCACTCCTCCCATTAGAAGATTCTAGATCATCTAGAAATGGTATAAAAGGCTCTCTTAACCCTTAGTGGTTCTGCAAATAAAGACCAATATTTATTAGAAAAGACTATTAGACTGCCTGTGTGACCAGAAGAGGATTCTGAAAATAACAAGCCAGAGATCCTGGGTGACCAGCACTTTGACCAGTAAGTCGCCAGATGACTGACCCACAGAACCTGGGACACCAGTGCTTCATTTAGCATACCAGCCTTCTGAGAAAGAGAGGCTTTCCTAAGCACAGAACGTTTGTCTTCCAGGGAGAAGACTGGAGAAAATGTTCAGTGTCTTGTCTGTATTGTGTTGCACTTGAATTCCTCCATCAAATAAGTGCACTGGTTTACTGTAGACCCCTGGACTTATTTCCCATTCCTATTACCAACCCTTCCAGAGAGTAGCAACACATGGTGACACCTCAATGGTATCTGGGGAACTCAGCATAGAGTTCAGACCACCCCAAACCCGGGCACTGCATAGGCTCAGTGACTGAGCCCGCACCATACCCCCTACCAATCTCATGATATAACTGTACATCATATGTTGGTAAGTGGTTATTGTATGTGTTGACTTTAGGAAGTCATTAGGATAAGGAATTAGTAGAAATACGTTCTGAGCATCAGTGGAGAACTCCTTAACTTTCTCAGCTTTCTCCAGCCTTCAACATGTTATACAGTATATTACTTGACTATACTCTGTAGGTCAGCTGCAAACGTTCTCTGTGCTTGTGGGCTCCAGATGAACTATACGGTTTTCCATGTTGAATTTACTTCTGCTTCGTCTATGAACTATTTGTTATGATTACACCCAAGATCTCAAGGCAAAAACTAGAAAAGGTTACCTGTCCTTGAAATTTTCCTTAAAGGGGTTGTCTCGCTACAAAGAATAGCTTTCAAATTGTAGGGAACACAAAATAAAGACATTTTCCAAATATATTGCTTTGTTTTTCTGTTTTCCCTAAGGAGATACAAGTGAATTTATGACCTCCCTGGCTATTTCAGTTCCCTCAGTAACTGACCTGTAAACAATTCTCCCCCTGCTGTTTGTTCTATGAGATAGCAGTGAGTGACATCATCACACAGGTCACAGCAGTGTCCTTGCTGCTGAGCAGTAAAAAGCTTGATTTATGTAAAATAAACAGCACTGTAATTAGGGCTTTTGTTTGAGGGATCAGAGAAGAAGTCCTGTTAGTAGTTTGAGAAGCTAATCTGATCTAATTAGCAACTGAAAGCACAGCACAGCACAGAGCTGTACAAGCACAAGCTGTATGCAAATTAGTCAGTCTGAACCAGGAAGTGGCAGTGGATTTCATTCATGCATCCTTTGAAACTCTGTAGGGAGACAACTCCTTTAAAGCTGTCCAGAGGAGTCAGGTGTAAAGATGCCTGTTTTCTATTAGATCACAGTTGAAGAATTAAATGAGTTGTCTTCTTATTTATTACAATATGTATGGCATAGTAAATCAAACATGTATTAAAAAATGTTGCTCCTGTACCTCTTTTATATCAAAGTAGTTAACAACCATTAAGAAGAAACAATGGTATAGCCAACATTCTAGTCAATAGCAATGGCTCCCTTGGAGTAACTGTATGGACTTAATATGTTGTCAGCCACAAGATGGTTACATCAGATGTATGGTACACAAAATAGGAATCATAGTGGAATAATTATTAATATGTCTAATCCAGTAGCTTCTTCATTGTGTCTCTTCACAGACACAGACATGCTAAGATGCTGCTGACGATAGTAATACTGGAGAAGTTCTGCTCCTTGATAGACTACTGTTATCTACCTGGACAGTATTATAGTATAGTACAATGACTATATGATTACTGAGCAGTGTTGTAAAGAGCAGCCAAAAGTTTATACTGGAAATACTCCATTATGTCTCTTACATGTACATATAAACAATTTGGTCAAAAGCTGGAGAGAGAGAGAGGCATGACAACCTGTGATCCTCCATTACAGCTATGGATTTGTAATTGTGCTACTTATGCTTCAAATCCTAGTTTTGTCAGCTCATGTCTAACTTAATTGGGCATAGGTATCTCTGAGTAACAGTGTCAGTAATGATAAATAAAAGCAAATAGTGGCCTCTATGAGATCAGCATTCTCATATTTCTCCATCTTTACCAACAGCAAGGCAATTGGTGACAGATCTCTCTGTGGGTGGAGCATTGTACACAAGGAGATTCAGATCATAAATAAATGCAGGATATTTCAGGAAAACAAAGATTTTAAATAAATTCAGCTTAGGCTATGTCTACATATTGATTGGAATTCTTAGTTCTGTATTTTTTGACATCTAGAATAGCACTACATGCATACCTCCCAACTTTTAAGATGGTTAAAGAGGGACACTTAGGGTGACATGTATGAAAACTATCTAGGTGGAAGACTGTCTTTGTTGCCCAGTTTGTCATATATATGGTCTTTAGATTTTACTGTATAAAGAATAAAATTTTGAAGGCATAGTGATTCACTTGAATACGTTTTTATCAAAATTTTAATGCAAATAGCATCAGAATATAGACATGTTAAGGTCTGCATTTCACAGAATGATGAAATAATATTTAAATTGCAGTCTAATATGCAGTTAGGAGACAGAGAGGTATTTTTTATAGGAATATAGTAAGTTTATTAATACAAATCTATTTCCCATGTGAAAAAGAAGGACATTTAAAGAGCAAATAGGGAGATGGGTTAAAATAGACTGTTCTAAAAGAGGGACACCTGGGAGATATGATACATACAGCCTTATTTTTGCTGTCAAAATAATGGAGACCTTGCTGGAGTCATAAAAGACCTTTTTATAAATGAATGGAATCCTTCACACACAGAAACATGTCTTCTTTTATGAACAGAAGCTAATATGCAGCTATAAACATATCATATATGGAGACCTTAAAAAAAAAATTGGACACAGCCATTGGAAATTCAAATACTTTATTGAAAGTTAAAACTTTTGGACCAAAAGAGCTTAACTTTGCAGTGTGAAGTCTTCTTCAGGACCTGGAGATCCCAACAATCACAAGAGATCCCATACTAGTCTGTCCATAGCTAGATGCTATTTTTCTTTTGCTACAAATGTGCCTTTACAAATCTGAGAGGCCACAATCTATGAGCACAGAAAACCACAGCAAGAAACTTTGGCTACACTAAGGGCCTTATGTATGAAGACGGTTTATGGCTCAGAACTCCCCTTTCATTTATTATAGTGCTCTGAAAAAATGAAAGGGGAGCACTGATTGGTTGCTATGGGCAACAAAGAAAGTCTTAGCCCTAGACAGTTTTCATACATGTCCCCCTAAGGCTATGTTCACACGGCTTATTTGGAAGCTGTTTGGATGCTGATTGATGCAAAACCTCACCTAAAACACACTTCTTTAGAAGAAGTGTTAGATGCTTTTTTGGACGAGAGTTTGTGTGAGATTTTGGCCGAGGCTTTGGACAAGGTTTTCAACACTGTTTTTACCCATACAAATTTATAGTCAGGGCAAAAACCGCGCCAAAAACGCTCCAAAAACACGTGAAATACGTGCTGAGAAATGTGTCTAAAAGGCGCAGAGGTTTTGGACGAAGTTTTGAAGCTTTCCATTGATTTCTATGGGGATTTTCAGCTCTGAAAATGCTTGAAGAATTGACATGACACTTTTTTTTCAGCGCCCAAAACAGCTTCCAAAGAAGTGCCTAAAACGTGCATAAAAACCTTGTAGTGTGAACTACAATGCTGTTTTACATAGGAATTAATAAAAATTATCTGGGGGCATTTTGGAGGCTTTTTTAATGTTGTTTTGGGAGCGGAAACGCTCCAAAAACAGCGTCAAAATCAGCCGTATGAACATACCATAAGTGTCTAGAGTTCATTCTGCAGAGGAAATGTGACACAGGCTCTTGCTGTGGCTGCCCAATCAATTAAAAGATTTTGCTCAGTTAAAAGACTTTAGCATCTTTTCCTTCTGGCAGCGTCAGACCTTCCGGGCTTCATAGTGGCAGGCCACCATCCTGTATTCTTAGGCCTAACAACAGCTGATAAATTAACCTGGTCACAGGTAACAGGTGTATTGTCTCCCATAGAGTTAGGCATCTCCTAAAGGCAGAGGGAAGCTCCTTTCCTTCATACTGAATTTCCAATGCTAGATCTCCTACATTCTGAATTGCAGCTTCTCACTGAAGTTTCTACTTACAGCCAGTACTCAAAAATGACCCTAAGCAGAGCCTAACCTTTGCTGAATCCTGACCAATCCCTCACCTCCCCTCCTTGTGTCCCCAATAAAGACACATTGATCTTGGCTTGGATAGATTGGCCACAGCAGCCGTTTTATTAACAACACAAAATATTAACAACAATCAGAAAGCCCAAACCCCCCGAAACCAATTGGGGCTGAGGTCCTTGGAGCCAAGATGCAAAGCCCTACCGGGGCCTGGCGAAACCATTCACCTTTCTACCACGTTCTTGCCCCCAGCTGTCACCCCCGGCTTCAGGGCACCCAAAGCCATCTTAGACAGCTACTCAATCCATAGACTGCTCCCAAGGACGATGCCCTGCGGAGCCCAAACCTTCGCCAGGCCGTTCCATCCACCAATTGGGAGCCAAGATGAGCCTGACTCCCCCAACTACTTTCACCGACTCCAAGGACCCCAAACCGCCAAAGCTAGCGATCATGACACCTCATGAGTGCGACACCCCCCACAGCCCCAAAGCTTGCTCTAAACCTTCCGGATGTCCAAAGACCATAAATCCATGCCGACTGCGTTCAAGTGGACGCCATCCCTCCGCCAAAATTCCCCATCACCTGATTCCAGCTCAATATGCCGTACCACAAAATCACCGTTCCTGGCCACAAAAGACGCCACCGCCCTGTTCACCTTAATCCTTGTCTTTTTAATTCCCACTGCCGACTCCGCATGCCTCCACGACAATCTGTGCACTATGTCGGACCACAAAATAACCATACCCGGGTTCAAAGATCACAACCGTAAAATATCATACCGCATGTCCCGAATTAATTCCCTAATAGGGCACAGACCCAGATCATTGCCTCCGACATGCAACACCACCAGATCCGGAGGCCTATCCCAGGCGACGAATTGCTGAAAATCCGGAAAGACCTGTCTCCATCTGAGGCCTCTCTTGCCGATCCACTGAACCACTGCCAATTCCTCCGGAATTCCCAACTGTCGCCCGCTAGGTCGAAGAGCTGCTCGTTCCGCACTCCAGTGCACAAAGGAATTGCCGAAAATCCAGACAATCCGGTGTCCTGCAATAAAAGAAATAGAAACACAACCACCACCATAGGCCCGGGACCTCCAGGACCAAACAAAGCAAACAAGGGGGGAGAACATAATTAATGAACAAACACCCGATACCATTGCCCCCTTTTACGACCCACCCTGAGCCAAGTGCAGCCGAATGTAAATCTTGTACCGTGTCGACTCCCATCTCCCTATTTTTTCACCGAGAACATCCAAGCCCCTCCCCGCAGCCTCAGTAGCGGCCCCTATTCAGAAAGAGTGAGGAGCAAACTGAGCCGGATCCAAACCCAAGACCCCCAAACAACGGCGAAAAACCGTTGTAAACTGAAAACGGGACAAAAAACTGCCATCCCAATGCACCAGCAGGGGGTCAGACGCCCCAACCCACAACCGCCAGTAATCCCTGAAGCAAGGAACGGGGCACATCTCTCCCTTCGAAACCTCCCCCAATCTCAAAACTTTGCCCTTACCCATCTGGTCTGTTTTTGACCTCCTTAACCGAATAACCAGACTCCCTGCAATGCAGGACACGTCTTCCGACTTTAATCCCCCCAGCCACCGTCTTACTTGGACAGACCAACTCCCCCACTCTCAGCCCACCAAAAAAGGCTAACAAGAAGGCCAGTCAAAATAACACCGCCTCAAAGACCGATGTGCACACTCCCCCCAAGGTGTTCCCCAACCGTTCCAACAGTGGAAAAACAACCGGACGACGACCATCCCCTGTAGTCGCACCCCTCCGATAACCCTTCAGAGCTTGAACCACCCCAAAAGCCTTGGTCACATCAACCATTCCTTTCGCTTTAAAACCAAAGGCTAACCCCGCAACAAAACGTGAAACCCTCGAAACGGACCATCCCTCATTGGCAGCGTGCCCGATAAAACTGAAGAGAGCTGCCACCCTATCCTCAGTCGTGGCAACGGCGCCCAGACCCAACAACCAATGCTCCCATACTGCCCATGACCTCGCATACGACTCCCAAGTTCCCTTGGCTAAGGACGACCTGAACAAACGTTGGGCAGTGCTGAAACCAAGGTCCACGTCCTCTCGGGGCACTCCACCCCCTCCGCCGCCGCCTCCGGAGCCAGTTCCCGAAATCGCTCCCACTGCGAACAAGACAAGGCATCAGCTAAGTCATTATTAATACCTGGTACATGACGCGCCACAACCCATGCATTCAACTCAAAACACCTCAGCACAAAATGCCGCAACAAACACAGCACCAGGGGAAAAGAGGCCAACAAAGAAGTAATGGCCTGAACCACTCCCATGTTATCGCAATTGAACTAAACCTTTTTGTTCGCAAAGATCTCGCCCCAAATCTCGACTGCCAAAACTATCGGAAATGATTCCAACAAAACCAGATTCCTAACCAGGCCTCCCTCGACTCAAACTGTTGGCCACCGCCCGGCACACCATGCCCCCTGACAGTAGGCTCCAAACCCCACACTCCCTGCCGCATCCGTAAAGGCCTCAATGTCCGCATTGCTCACAGCCTTGTCCAAAATGATCGAGCACCCATTGTACTGTGCTAAAAAGCAGTCCCAAACCTTCAAATCCTCCTTCATCCCGGCCGACAAGCTAATGAAGTGATGAGGCGCCTTTACCCCCACCATCGCCTGCGCCATCCGCCATGAAAAAACCCTCCCCATCGGCATTATCCTGCAAGCAAAGTTTAGTTTGCTTAACAAGGACTGCAGTTCCCTAAGCGACACTTTCTTGCAACCCAACAAACATCCAATTTCCCCTTTCATGTCCCTCAGCTTGTCCCCCAGCAGGCAGCATTCCATCATAACCGAATTGATCCTAATCCCTAAAAAATTAATCGCGGTCGTTGGACCTTCCGTCTTGTCCGGCGCCAACGGAACCCCAAAATGTCCTGCACCCACTGCATTGATGCCAACAGCGACCCGCATACTTCTGAGTCCGCTGGGCCAATGCACAAAAAATCGTCCAAATAATGGATGACAGATGACAATCCAGATACGTCTCGCACCACCCATTCCAAAAAGGAACTAAACGCTTCAAAGTAAAAACAGGAGATTGAACACCCCATTGGTAAGCACCGATCGACAAAAAACTCCCCCTCCCAGCAACAACCCAGCAACCTTACACTATCAGGGTGAACCGATAATAACCGAAATGCCCCATTTTTGCCATGAGCGCCCCCTTGCCGTATGCCCTCACCCAGCGAAGAGCCGCATCAAAAGAAGTATAAACCACGGAACAAAGTTCCGGGTCAATACTGTCGTTAACCGACAAGCCCTTAGGGACCGATAGGTGGTGAATGAGCCGAAATTTATACGGATCCTTTTTGGGCACCACTCCCAAGGGAGAGACCACCAAATCGGGCACCGGAAGAGACCTAAATGAGCCCGCCATCCTGCCCAGCGATAACTCCTTGGCTAATGTTTCCGCCACCACATCCGGATGCAGGCGAGCGGATTTCAAGTTTTTTGTCGAAAACGGAACCTTATGCCTCGGTGCTGGCATTCTGAAGCCCACACCAAAGCCCTCCCGCAAAAAACTGGCAGCCTCCCCATCCAGGTATCTATTTAGGTAAGGCTCCATCGTGACTAGGCTCACCGGAGTCGCCCCCCCTGCTGATTACCTGATCCCCTACTTTTTCCTTTGCGCACACACTGGGAAGTCCCATGGGAAGCGGCACTGCACACCGAGCAGACATGCTTGAAACAGCAGCCCATCCCGAATCTACACTGACTATCATTGAACTGCCAGCAGACCACGGTCTTGGATTCCCGTTTGGAACGACCCGGCATCCCCCTGCTGACCGGAGCTACCAGGTCCTCCCTGAAAGGGCTGTCCGTACCGCATAGGGGCCATCACCCTCAGCCATAACCCGATGTCCTTCTGATCCCATCGGATGGATGGCCTGACCGCCTTCCGCTGACGAAATTGTTCGTCATAGCGGAACCACGCCTGCCCCCCATACACTCGCTGCGCCTCCGCTATAAAGTCCAAATAACAAAATAGCAGCGAACAATTTTCGGACGCCTTTTCCCCAATGACACTTGCCAGAATGGCAAACGCCTGCATCCAGTTTTGGAAGGTTTGCGGAATCAGCCGCCACCTCCGCTTTTCTTCCTCCTCCTTTTTACTTTCTTCCCTCTTCCCTTTCGGTAAATTAAACTTCTCCAGAGGTAAGAGAGAAAAAATTTCAACGTATTCGTCCTGCCAGATTTTCTCTCTTACCTCTTTTTTCAAGTGTGCGCCCAGAGGGCCCCGAAACACACATAGACTTCCCCCCTAGCTCTATCATCCAACCGGACTCTATTCACCGTATCCTGTTCCGTCTGCACGGACACCGTAACTCCGGCATTTCATCCCCTAGGCCCATCCCCCACAGTCATTCACCCACACCCATCGGTGAAGGTAACAACACCCCGGACCCCAGTCCTGACGCACCCCATGCTGACAGTGGGGTCTCCGGCCCCGCTAAACCCTGGAATCATGCTAACACTTCCCCAAGCTAAACGCCAACTCCCGCCAATCGGCCGTCCTATCACCCATCGGAAGTCACCCCACTGCCGATCCCAGCGACGCCTTCCCCGACGGTAACAGACAAGACAGAGAACCAAACTCACCAGGCTGCACGGGAGCTGTGATCCCGCCAGCTGCACTGCCCGATCCCTGCGGACTGTCACCGCGTCCTCGTCGACTGTCCTCCCCGTCTTGCTGGCTGTCCACCGATCAATGTCTCTCCTGGACCTGATCAACCTCTGAACGAACCATCCGACCCACATCCCTCGTTGCAGGCAGGTGGGCCCCCCCAGTGCCGCAGGCCCCAGCCCATCCGGGCCGGCCGTCCCTGAATCCTCCCGGTCTCGCCTCAACCATGGCGGCGCTGCCTCCATATCGTCCGCATCCAGTCTACGCTCCCTGGCGGGCCACCTGACTGGAACCTTGCCACGAGAACCCGCCTCTGCCGCTGCATCCCTGACATCAGGAACCCCAGCCTGCACCGCCCCCGAGCTGGGGCGATGCCTGCTGTGCTCCGTGGGGCCCGCCCGCCTTGATGGATTCCTCCCGGGATGAACGGCACGAGACCGCCCAGAAGACCGCACCGTCCATCCCGGAGGGTCCCCGGAGGGCCTCTGCCGGCGTGCTCGGGCCCTGGGGGTCGCCTCGGGGCTCAGTTGCTCAGGAGGGCGCATCCGGTGCCTGTTAGGAACTAAGGGCCGCAGGGGGGTATCAGGTGCCGAGGACGCCCCAGCCTCCAGTGATAGTGGGGTAGGGATCAGTGACCCCCCTTTCCCCCAGTGCCCCTCGCATCTGCTCCTCAAGCCATGCGGGACCGCACCCTCCCGCTGTGCTTCTCAGCCTGGCCAGGAGCACCCCCACGCTCCGCAATCTCAATTCAGCCCCTGCAAACAACTACCCGGGAGCCGACACGCGACAGGTACTGCCCTTCACTGCTCTTCCTGCACATCTGCTCCCGCGGGGCGCGGCTTATAGGCCGGCACCTCCCCGCCCGCCGTGCCTGACTTCGCCTCCTTCTATTTTTTCTTAGATGTCAATAAACAAATACTTATTGTGCCACTATGGACTTATCCTTCAAAAAATATAATATAAAACAAGACTTGAACCATTCTGATTTGATACTGGTGCATTTGTCCTTCAAACTATTATTTTTCTAATTCTTTTCATAAATGGAGACATTTGCACAGACGTATTAAAGTTGCTACAACAGAATTCTGGCATTATTTGGGCCAAAAATAATGTCTTAGCTGCTTTGCATCACATTTATGATGTGTTTTAGACAGTTTCTAAATACTTTTGCACTTCGTTCGACAAAAGGAGCATGGCTTCAGTAAAAGGAACCTGGCTCAGTATGCTGTGCGCCAAAAATTGCACCAAAATTTGGGCGCAGTTAGTGGCATACAGTAAGCCAACTCAAAAATGGTGTAAAGTTAGACTGGACAGATTTATGAGCACTATGATAAATGTGGTGCATTGCAAGACTGTCTAGTCTAATTTAAAACTGTCTTGGAGTTAGACACTATTGATAAATCTGCCCCTTCCTTTTCAGAATAAATATTCGATATGCAATTTATTTCCCTTAACTCTCTACTTGATTAGTTTCTGTAATTTATTCCTGGTAGCAGTAGAAGTATTATGTGTTCTTTGATTTCATGCACTGTACGACAGGAGTAAAACATTTTGTATATTACCCTATCTGCTGTCATTTGGGATAAATGGACTATTGTTTCATTCTATTCACTGCACAACCAATGGACAGAAGACACAAATAGCTAAACCACTAATGTGCACTAATGTGCACTTAGACTAATATCACTGGTTAACAGAGTTCATCAAATAAATTGAAAACAGATCAGAAATATTGAAGATGAAGAGGCACAAAACTCTGGCTTGATCCACTCTGAAACTATTGATTACTGAAATAAAAAACATGCCATGTACAATAATGTTGGAAAATGTAAATGGCAGACATTTACTGGAATCAATGATCTAGGCGATTTACAAAGATTGAAATAACATATAACTGTCCAGTTCTTGTCAAACTACAAATCGAAGCAGAAACTCTGCTCAGGTCAAATTTAACTGTGTAGGTACCAGTTTGGATAGATAATTTTGTGACAAAGAGGGACACTTTTTTAATGGGTAAAAGTCAGTGTCAGACTGGGATTCCTTGGGCCCACCAAAAAAAAAAAAAAAAAAAACATTCTTAGGGCCAATTCTCAGCTATGTAAAAAAATATAAGACTACCACAGTTGTATATTAAAATGTATGTATAGTGTTGCATGATCTAACACAGTGTTTCTATCAAATAGCCAATTGAACTGTGTTATGCCTAGTACATAATGAAATTAAAATGAAAGAAAATAGTGGGGCACATTTACTATAAGAGTTGTGCTAGAGCTAAAAATATACTGGTGTACATACATTTATTATGTGTTTTTGACATTTTCTATTTGCGTTTTAGAAAACTTTCTGACACATTTTGTGCCTTGCTCGACCGAAGGGTGTGGCTTTGCAGGAAGTAGCCTATCTTTACAGAATGGGGAATGATTTGTGGGCTGACAACATGCACCAAAAATTACACCAAAAAATTTGTTGTGTCTTTTGGTGTAAACTAAGCCAACTGATAGATGGCATACAATTATGCAACAACGTTTAAACATGGGCCAAATTTATCACACACCTTAAGATACTGTACTAAATCTGAGGAATTCTATGTAATTTAAGTTTTCACTGCCTAAGTATTAGTGTAGATAGTTTTAGTACATGTGCTCCAATGTCTCCAAACATTGCATAGGAGTGTATATACGTGGCAAAGTCACTCTATCTGCCACCGTATGATGCCTGTGCAACAATGATAACATTGATGACATTGTCAGCTTGTGCAGGACCAATGTTAACACCCAATTGTCATTTTTTTTTTTTTTCATATTTCCAGGAAGGCTAACAGAGTATGGCATAATGTAGAGTTCTAAAACATATTTAGTTGTTTTATTGAGAATACAAGTCTTTACTAAAATCAACATATCAGTAGAGCAGAGGTGTACTCAATAGTGCAATACACAAGAGAGCTTGCAGATTCCCTATAGTACACCACACAGGAACTCTAAAAGTCTTCTTCAACAAGGCCATATAGTAATCACCTTGATCCCTTTATGTGGATTGCTGTAGAACAATTAGGCAAAGGATTGCTCTTAGGTAGTGATGAGCGATTACGTTGATTATCGTCATCGGGTCGATAGTCGATATCGGCAATTATCAATAAGATATTCGATAGTCGATAATAGATTATCGCCGATGACCATTAAAGTCTATGGGAGAGGAACAACACCTTCATTCTTACACCCAAACAGGGCTGGAGAAGCTGGAATTAACATCCACAACAGCAAACTGTATACGTGCTACATCTTAGGCAAGACAATTAGGTTATAAAAGCCACAGAAAAAAAATCACAGACCATTCACTATCCCTGTCTTGCACCACAGCATGACCCTTAAACCTGCATGACCCACAAATTAAAAAGTGCCAGAAGGCAGTATGATTTGAACCATCATTTTACTTGAACTGGACATTGAATATCCCTGTCCTGGAACGCAGCATGAGCCCCAAACCTGCATGACCCCAGATTAAAAAGTGCCGGAAAAGGAGTCTTTCAACCACCATTTTAGTTGAACTGGACATTGATTATACCTGTTCTGTACCACAGTATGACCATTAAACCTGTCTGACCCAAAGATTAAAAAGTGCCGGGAAAAGGAGTCTTTGAACCCTCATTTTAGTTGAACTGGACATTAATTATATCTGTCCTGTACCGCAGTATGACCATTAAACCTGTCTGACCCACAGATTAAAAAGTGCTGGGAAAAGGAGTCTTTCAACCACCATTTTAGTTGAACTGGACATTGACTATACCTGTCCTGTACCGCAGTATGACCATTAAACCTGTCTGACCCCCAAATTAAAAAATGCCGGGAAAAGGAGTCTTTGAACCACCATTTTAGTTGAACTGGACATTAACTATATCTGTCCTGTAACCGCACGTATGACCATTTAAACCTGTCTGACCAACAGATTAAAAAGTGCCGGAAATAAGAGTCTTTCAACCACCATTTTAGTTTCACTGGACATTGACTATACCTGTCCTCGGCCACAGCATGAGCCCCAAACCTGCATGACCCCCACATTTAAAAAGTGCCGGAAAAAGGAGTCTTTCAACCACCATTTTAGTTTCACTGGACATAGACTATCCCTGTCCTGGGCCACAGCATGACCCCTAAACCTGTTTGACCCACAGATCACAAAGTGGCACTATGCTATTTTGTACAGTGACTCTCATTTAGTATATTTTTTGGTAACTGACATTTGTTTACAGAATTTATTTAGGGACGTTTTATTTATAGTTTTACATTATTACCATTTTGCTTTTTTTTCAAGTAACATACAACATACACCCCTCCCTGCAGTTTTTAAAGGTATTTTTTACACGTGTAGATGTGTTAATTCGTCCGCACACCCCATAAGTAATACAAATGTCCTAATCATCCCCAAAACACTTCTTAGTTGAGAAGACATTTGCCCTCCTGGCTTCTAAGATTGATTCAGCCAATCAATCCAATGGTTTCATTTTTCCTCCAAACCCTTCTTCATTGATTAGGGACAGACTCCCCTGGAGATCAAATGATGCGACCCCATAGTGACTCCTGCCCCAGAAAATTTTGAGCCTCAAATTGTGCAATTTGTGTCCAGCCCAGTACCTTTCAGTACACCTGTGGTGACTACAAAGTTGCTGGATTCAAATTTAACTGCAAGGTGGCTCTATCAACACAGCTGGCCTGTGCCAAAGTGCAAAAAAAACATCTGTCTGAAATGTATACGGGATAATAAAAGGTATTTTTTGGCACCTATCAATTCACCTGTGGTGACTACTAAATTGCTGTATTCAAATTTAACTGCAAAGTAGCTCTATGAACAAAGCTTGACTGACCAAAAGTGAAAAAAAACACCTGTCTGAAATGTATACGGATATTAAAAGGTATTTTTTGGCACCTATCAGTACACCTGTGGTGACTACAAAGTTGCTGGATTCAAATTTAACTGCAAGGTGGCTCTATCAACACAGCTGGCCTGCGCCAAAGTGAAAAAAACACGTATCTGAAATGTATACGGGATAATAAAAGGTATTTTTTGGCACCTATCAACCTGTGGTGACTACAAAATTGCTGTATTCAAATTTAACTGCAAGGTGGCTATATCAACAAAGCTGGACTGGGCAAAATTGAAAAAGAACACCTATCTGAAATGTATACTGATAATAAAAGTGGAGTTTTGCACCTAACAAATAGACCTGCAGTTACTAGAAAAGATCTGTGTCCTAATATATGGCAATGCAATGTCTAAACAAAGTTTTGGCTGTACAATATCCAGTATCCTTTATAGAGCTTGTCTGTGTTCGCCTGCGGGGACCCCCTCCCCACTTCCCCCCATGACTTTACAGCGGTAGATGCTCCTTTAAAATTCTCTGCCTAACTACCTAAAATCTGCAAATCTCTGATCTAACTAACTTCTAAGGATCACAGCTAAAAGTAGAGCTGTCTCTGTGAAAAAATAGAATAATTTCACTGAGCTGTTTGCTGAGCTGTTTGGACAGAGGCAGAGCGCACGTCCTACTGCTATGAGACGCTGAAACACAATGATCATGAACAGGAAGGGCTGTTCTATGTAAAACGAGGTCATGTGATTTTTCCAGCCAATCGCAACCATACACATCCCAGTCATGACGTCGCACACACATCTCACCCTGCTCTATTCTGTAAGCTGATTTGCTGGCCGCCAAAATGACAGGAAGCGCCGAAAATGGCGCGATATTAATAGATTATGCACAGATTTTAACCTAAATTATCGCGTGATCTAAAAAATCCGATCAACGTAAATACCGTGCCGATTTCAACTTTGTCGATAATAATCGCTCAACACTACTCTTAGTTATCCTGTCCTTGTATATATTGTATATGGAAAATCAGAGATGATAATTTGCCTCTTCAAAGCACTAATCTGTTATATGTATGGGACTATAATACCTCTAAATAATACAGTTATAGGAGTTAGCAAATAATACCACTATACAAGAAGAAAATATCTCACCATTATACTGGTACTGAACAAATCCCACTATACCAAGACCTTAATAAGGATTAAACAAAAATTGCCCAAAATTTCCACATTTACCCCACATATATTAAATTTTTACACCATTGTTACTAAATCAAAACCATAATACAAAGTGCTGTTATTGACAAAATTTACTGTTAATGTTACTGCCATGTATTGTATATATAGTGACATATACATACCAGTTGTACATAGTAATCTCTGTAGATCAGGGGTGTAGGGAAAGGGGTCCATTGTCCCCTTTCCCCAGGGGGCAGTAAACAAAATTCCCCATTTTTAGCCCTTTAGGGGCAGGGGGCCCCCACGGCTTTTTCAGACGGTTTGCGGTTTTGCAGACCGCCTGAAAAACGGGCCCAAAAAATGACACAATGTTGTTTTGGGAAAAACCCCATGCAGCGCCCCCCCACTGCACGGGTCCCCGTCCGGGGGGTTTTGCCCCCCCCCCCCGGGTCCGCCCGGCAAAAAAACTTTGTGCGCAATTATTCCGTCCGGTTTTTGGACGGAATTGTGCAAGTCAATGTGAAGGGGAGGCTTTTCTCTGCTCTCCGGAGAAAACCCGCCCCCCCCCCCCCGCGGCCATGGGTGGGGGCAAAACAGTGCAAATACCGGTTGCAAAAACGACCAGTTTTTTTGGAAACTTGCCGGGGGAATGACCCTTAGGGGTATTTCAATTTTAAACCCCCAAAAATAAATAAAATATATATATATATATATATATATAAAAAAATTTATAAAAATATATTATATAATAGTCTGGGTCGGTTTTTTCCCTCAGGAGAGTCATAGAGTTGGGTGGGTAACTGCTCCCACATATTCAGGGTCCAGGCCAGAGTTTGGCTGCTGTATGAAAGTCTGGAATCAGGGGGGGAGGGTGTGTGATTGTTTGTCTGGAAAGCTGGGGATGCAGCAGGAGATCCCAGGACGACTACAGCCAGTCCAGCGGGAGACAAGGAAGCCGGGAGGCTTTCTGGAACAGGACTGTAAGTTCCCCATAGACTGTGTAAACTTTTTGTTTTACTTCTTTTTGGGCTAAGTTAAGCCCCTTTTTAATGTTGCTGTGTGTGTTGGGGGCTGAAATAAACGCCTTTTCGCCTAAAAAGTTTAAAAAATACTGGTCCTGTTTACCACCCCCACCGACGATCCTTACAATTGTGGAGGTATCAAGGGGGCATTTCTGGCACAATTGTGGTGCATGCAACAGTGAAAAACGTAGACAGCACAATTAAAGGGGCCAGACCCCCTAAAATTTTCTGCTGCTAAGAGGCAGGGGTTTTGGGGCTAAGAAAACTGTTGGCTGCTGGTTTTTTTTTGTTTGGACATAGTAAGTCCTGGGTTAAGGCCGCAACTGAGATCTGCACTACATCACCTCCATGGAGGAACTAATTAAACACTATGAAAGAAAAATGCACAGCAGCAGCTTTCCCAAAAAGAGGTTTTGGAGCTCAGCAGCAGATCCTAAAGAGGCTAACAAGTGCGCACAAGCCTAAAGGGGCTCGCAAATGCAGCAGCAATTCAGGGCACGCAGCAGCAGCAACTATGGCGCAGCAACAGCAAGCTCATTGGGGGAAACCATGAGGGCTTCAGCAGGAAACTAATCGGCTTGATAATTCAACGCTGACCCAGGATACCCAGGCCCGGGAAAAGTCACGCCTTCCATGACGAGCGACGACACAATGCCCGACGGAGGTGGGGGGAAAGCTTGCAAAAACTGACACTGGAGGAGGATTTTAGACATACCTCACGGGGTTTGAGGGGTTGGCAACCAAAACAGCCCCCACCGGGTCAATGGGCAGGGGTCTTAGCCCCATTAGCCCCGGAAACTTATTGTGACTTTCCCTCCAGGATGCTAACAGTACCCAAAATTTTAAAGCAAAATCCTGGAAAGACTTGGGTTTTCCATGGCGTACGGGGCCCCACAGGTCCCAAAAATGGACTTATCGTACGGACAAGCCACCAGGTCCCAGATGTTTGTTTATTTAATCTGGTGAAAAAAGGGGCTACACCGGGAATATGCACCCCGGTCAGATGGTTGCCATAGTCATGGATCGGTTTTTAATTTCCTGCCCCGCCCTATCCAAACCTGGGGCCCCCAAAGGGGACCCGCAGTCATCGATAGCCTGGTGAGTTTGGTGGAAGATTTCATACTGCTAAAACGCCCGAGGGCCCGCAGGAGTTTGAAAGTCCGCCTACTGGGAAAAACCCAAAAAACAGAAAAACCCCGGACAGCAGAGTCTTCAGGGTCGCCCTAAAGGTAGGGTGGTACAGAACCCCGGGAAGCAAGGGGGGCTCCGGGAGGTGGTTTGTTTGGGTTTTCCATGCCCCAGGAAAGGGTTTCCCCTGCCCCCTACTAAGGAAACCCCTGGGCTGCTGGCAGGACGGCGGCTTTCCTTGTTTGCCCCCACCATGTGGAGCGGTTTCCCGCATGGGGTGGGGCCCCAATTCTCCAAGTGACTGTCCCAAGGGGGCTCCGGGTTTTAGGCTTTCTGGATTTTGGGGAGTGGGTTAGCTCCCCTCAGCTGTTTTACACATAGTGATGCCAGGGGAAAAGCGAAGGGGTTACCTGTATTCATGGGGACACCCAAAGGGTTACCCAGTGGGGTCGGGTAATCAGGAAACAAGCAGGGGGTTAGGTCCCCACCAGGGAGGGTGGTCCCCTCCTTTTGTATGTATAATAATCGGCAGGGTTTTCCATTTTTCTGGCCCTTTTGGGGGCGGGCACTACCACGGGAACCCCCGCCTACTCAGGAGCCCCTACAGCGTGGGGTCACCCCATCGGGGGCTAGCCGAGGGGGACCTAGATTTTCCCCCTTTTTTGTGTTTAAATTGGGGGGCAATGAGGTGGAAAACCCTGACAGGTAGTCCCCCATTTAGAGGGGTCCCGGGGAAAACTTTGGTGCCCCCTCCAGGATGGACCTTGAGAGAGGCCCGAAGAGTGGGGGTGGGTTTTAAAAGGGTTACCCCAAGAGCCCGGGGGGGAAAAGAGGTTTTCCCCCCTTTTTCCCATGAACGGGGACCTGCCTAAAATTGGGTTTTACCAAACGCAGGGGAGTTGGTTTTGAAACAACTCCGTGGTTTGCCTAAACCAAAACAGGAAGATTGGGATGGACCGGTCCATTCCCACTGTTAGGGGGACATTTTTGGGGGAAAAGAAGACCCAGAAATGATCCTTCGAGATTTATTGGGCCCTGGCTTTTTCCCAACAGGAATTCCAAGGCCCCCATGCCAATCCCCCTCCCCGGAAACCCACTTTTCCCAGCCCCCTGATACCTTCCGATTATTGAGGGGGCCTTTTTTATAGAATTGCCATGGACTTGTGGGACCCCTGGGGAAGTCAAAAAGAGGCATCAGTAATCCGTCTGGGGCGTTATAACCCGGTACCCAGAAGCATTCCCCCCCGAAATACTTCCTCCAAAGCATACCCCAAGGAGTTGCTTAGATGTTTTCCCGGGTTGGGGGTATCTAAGGAATTCGACTTCAGGGACCCCGTTTTTTCGAGGGGGATGGGGGCCTCTGTAAAGTTTTAAAAGTTCCTACTCGACCCCTGTTTACAATCCACAGAAGAGACTGGTAACGTTTTAAAAAAAGACCCTGAAGGCTATGTTTAAAACAGTAGTTAAAAGATGGTCGAACGGGATTATCTACACCTATCTGCTGTTTTCCATCAGGGGGGGTGCCCCCAACATCCCCGGTTTTTTTCCCCATTTGATTGTTTATGAGACACCCCAGGGGGTTGTTGGGTGTTGCCAAGGGGACCTGGGAGGGGAGGGCACTCCGTATAAGAGTGCAATAAGGGTATCTCCCCCGAGCAGGGAGAATACCCAGGATGCCTATTGGAAGGAACACTTTTTTTGCTCAAAAAGGCCCAGGGAGGGTCTATAAAAGGTAGCCCGTCTCAGGCAATTTAACCCGGGAGAACCCGGGTTTTGGTGCTGGTACCCCATAGAAAGCAAATTTCTGCAAAATGGCAAGGGGCCATATTTAGGTTTTGCGAAAAAAGGGGCAAAGTGAATTACAGGGTCACCCAAAAAAGGGAGGAGGAAGCCTCCAATGTACTGGAATCTGTTAAAACCCGGAAAAATAGGGACCCCCAGAAACCCCCTGCGCTGTGGTCCAATGGACGCCAGCCATAGAGGAGTTAAAGTGGCGGACCCTGTGCAACTCAAAGCGCAGGTAAAACAGTTGCTTTTACAGAATAGGATTTATTTTTAAAAATCCCCCCAGGTGAACCACGTTGTCGGCATGAGATAATCACTGACCCCCAGGTAAGGGTCAATTTAAAAACCCTATAGGGGACCGGGTCGCAGGGAATCATTGCAAGGGGGTCCAAAGGATGTTGGCCCTAGGGGGGAACGAGGAATCAAAAAGTGGGTGGTTGTCCCCTAGTCCCCGTCCCCAAGCCCAAGGGGAATGGCGATTTTGTAACGATTATCGTAAATGAACGAGGTGTTAAGGTAATGCCACCCCCCCTGCCCGGGTAATTAATTTATAGAGAACTGGGCCCTGCTGGTATATCCGACCTTGGACCTTACCAAAGGATATTGGGGATTCCATTTTCAAAAGGGGGCTAAGAAGACCCCGTTCTCCACCCCTGAAGGGTCTTTTCAGTAAGTCCCCGGTGCCTTTTGGTTCAGGGACCCCGGGCCCCATTCCAAGGGGCCCTGGACCGGGTGTTGCGTCCCCACAGGAAATATGCGGCAGCCTATCTGGATACATAGTCATTTTTAGTCAGGACTGGGAAAGTCATTGCCCAAATTCAGCTGTCCTGAAGCGTTAAAGGCGGGTTTTCCGGTTAACCCCCCGCAATGTCCATAGGGAGGGGAAAAACCCGTTTTTTAGGTACATCGTGGGGCGAGGAGTGATCAACCCCAACTTATAAAAATGGAACCATCCAAAACTGGCCCCCCCCCCCCAAACAAAAAAAATTTTTAGGCGTTTTCCTGGAAATTGTGGGGTACATAGACGATTTATTCCCAATTTCGAAATAGCGGTGCCCTTTACCGACCTACAAAAAAGCCAAGTCACCGGAATTAAATGTCCAGATGCTGAAGGGGGGCCCTTTTAAAAACAAAGTCAGCCCTCTGAACAGCCCGGTTTTTTGCCCCCCGGGTTTTCCAGGAATTTTGGTTGACAGATGCTCGGATGCGGGTTAGGGGCTTGTTGTTCAGGTATAATGGAGAAGACACCCGGGAATTCTGAGTAGGAAACGTCCCCCGGGAGAGAAGAATTTCTCGTAACGAGAAAAAAGTCTAGCCAATAATGGCCCCCGGGTTCCCTGCGTTACTACCCACTGGGGCCCAAATTTAGGTTGGTGTCAGATCCGCCCCCCTCAGATGGCTAAGAATGAAAGGAAGAATGCTCGGGCCCCGTGGTTCTTGGCCCTACAAGATTTTAAAAATTCCGGGAGGACAAAGGCCCAGGAAAACAGGGGAAGGGAGATGCCCTGTCCCCAAAGGGGGACTGCATGATGATTTAAAAGGGGCCCCCTACGGTTCCCTTGGGGAAAAGGGGGGGGGGGGAAAGTAAAGGACAGAAGGGGTCGAGTAGACCAAAAGATATGTGTCCCCCAAGGACCCTGTCATTGGGGGGGGGTGAAAAACCGTAATTTCAGGGTCCCGCCCGCGGTAGGTTTCTGGCCCAAAAGTTTTTTTGTTTGTAAAGCTTTTCAGAGCAAAAAAGTCCCGGGGCGGGGGTTTTACAGGAGCATTCATAGAGTTGGTGGGTTTTCTGCTCCCACATCCCTTAGGAAACCCCCGGCCAGAGTTTGGCGGGTGTAGAAGTCTTTGGAGATCCCGGGGGGATTTTGTTTTAATTTTATTTTTTCTGGGGAAGTGGGAGAATGCCCCAGGAGATCCCCGGAACAGACCCACAAAACTAGTCTCAGCGGAAAACAAAGGGAAACCTGGAGGGGTTATCTTTGGGCACGGACGTAAGTGTCCCCCAAAACAATTTGTAAAAACGTTTTTTTTACTTCGATTTGGCTGAAGTTAAGGCCCCGTTTTTTGTTGCGTGTGTGTTTTGGGGGCTGAAAAAAAATCCTTTTTGCCTTTACAAACTAAAACTTTTTTTCCTGCCTTACCAAAACCAAACCGCTGATTTCCCTTTTTTAAAAGAATTATTAAATTTTATAAAATATATATATATAAAAAAATATAATATATATAATTTTATATATAAAAAATAAAATAAATATAAAATTTTTTTTAATTATATATAAAAAAAATATAAAATATATATTAAAAATATAAAAATATATATAATTCCCAAAAATAAAACCAAATTTCACTCCCCAGATGATTAAGATGGAAAAAAAAGGCTGCTTTATTGCATGCCACAAAAGGCAAAAGTTTTTTGGCTCACTCAGAACCTTTCTCAAACAAATTTGGGGGTTTTTAATTTCAGGGGTTTTTAAAAAAAAATACTCAGAAAAATGTAAAAAATAAAAAATTAAACCCCCAAAAAAAAAATTTAAACATGGCCTAAAGTAACCTCAAGTGGGATAAAAAATTTAAATTAAAAATGTTTATAAAAAAAATACAAAAAATGAAATATCATCCCAAAAATATCAAATAAAAAAGTGTCACAAAAAAGTGAAAAGTAAACAAATAATAAATATACATAAAGTGTTTTGCAGAATATATTTTCCATATAAAAGAAAGGGGGAGGAAAAAAACTCCCCTAAACAACATATTTAACGTTACCCCCCAGGCCCAAAACAATGTGCCTCTTTTTCGTCTAGAAACAAGCCCCCGCGCATTTTTTGAACCTGAAACATCGCGGGAATATGCAGCAGACCCGCCGCAAACTCGCGCATGGCCCTTTTTAACATTTAAGGGACCCCAAGAACCCTCTTTTAAATAATGGGAGGGGCCCCGCGGTAAACGCTACCACAATATGGAATACTTGCGGGCAAGGGGCAAAAGTTTTGGGCCGCCCAAAAACCCAAAAAAAATATAAAAACGAAGCCCAAAAAAAAAAAAAAAATAAAGCTAATATAAATTCTGGACGACCAAATGGGGGAAAACCCAGTGCATAACAAGGGGCGCAACAAATGGTAACACAAAAATGAAATGCTCAAGTAAGTTCCCGAAAGGGAATGGGAATTCACCACCCCCCCAGATTTACGACCAATTTCCCTACCCCTATTTTTTTAAAGGTTTTCCCCCCCAAACCCTTTCCGCAAATTAATTTTTAGCAAGGGTGGGGAAACCCCCCCAAAAAAATCCCAACAACAAGGGGTTTCTCCTCCCCCTCTGTAAAACCAAAAAATTTAAAAAAAAAAACAAAAACATAAACCAAAAAAAAAAAAAAAAAAAAATAAAAAAAAATTTTTAAAAAAAAAATAAAGAATTTTCCCCCAGGTTTTTTGACATGCGCAACGCAAAACCCCAAAGAGCCGAAAAACACAGAAAAACTTTTTTTAAAAAAATCTTTTTGAAAAAAAAGAAAAAAAAAAAAAAAAAAAAAAAAAGGGATAGAAAATTTTTTTTTTTTCTATTTTTTCCCCCCCTTTTTAAAATAGGAGGCATTTTTTATGACTTCCCACTCAAGAATCCCCGAAAACAAAAAAGAAAAAAAAGAAAAACATTAACATCAAAAAAAAATAACATTTTCAAAAATAAATTTTAATTTTAATTTAATTCCAAAAAATATCGAAAAGGGGAGAAAAGAGAAAAAGGAGGGGAATCCATGGGGAAACCATTTATTTAAAAACATACGGGGGTTAATTTTTAAAATTTTAAAATTTTTAAAACCCCCTTTGGATGCAATGGGAAATTTAAAATTATAAATCCACTCCCTCCCCTTTTTTTTTTAAGTAAAAAAATCATCACCTTCCCCCCTTCAATGGGGGAAACTTTTTTCCCCAAA
>JAODAL010041971.1:0-35322 GCA_025379985.1 Phyllomedusa bahiana
AAAACCCCTGCTCATTCTGTAAGTGTTTTGCTGGCCCCCAAAAATGACAGGAAGCGCCGAAAAATGGCGCGATATTAATAGATGATGCACGATTTTAACCTAAATTATCGGTGATCTAAAAAATCGATCAACAAAAAAACTGTCCGATTTCAACTTTGCGATAATAATCCCAACCTACATCATGACCCAGACTTATTTGCTGCTGAGGGACTGGTACTGCCCCTCCCCCCCCTTTCCCCCCAGCAGGCGGCTGTAGTACTTGAGTGTGAAAACCCCCCCGGTCAGCCCCTTCAGAGGAGGGACGATGCCGAAAATACGGGGGGGACAACTGATAAGGGATTTCCCTATAGTATTTGATTTTGTCCTCCCTCTCAATAGCGGGAAAAAAAGACTCCATTTTGGGACCGGTGCGGGGGGCCAATAGGGTGGGGAGCCAAAAGCACCCCTCGCCGGATGCTGACTATTGGGGCTGTCACTAGCCGGGCAAATCACATGCTGCGGCCATCTACACAAGTGACCCCCGGGGGGCTCCCTGCCTCCATCCCCTTTTTAACGCCACGGTGCTTGCGGGTCATCTGCCTCGTCTTCCTCATCCCATCTACCTCCTTAAACTGTCCTCCCCCTCCCTCTTGTCACGGGTGAAAATCCACTCATTTCACCAGACAATGTTTGCTTAATGTCCCCCTCCTCCCCCTCCTCCTCCATTTCAGTCCCCCACCGGACTCATGTGGCCCGGATGTAGTCCCCCGTTCCAGTCCCCTGCCAAAAGATTTTTCAGCATCTGTTCCGGACATGAAGCAGGGGAATGATGTTATTCCCCTGTAGCCCTCACTGAAAAATAACTTGGCCCCCCGAAGGCCTCAACAAACGGCAGGTGTCACCCTGAGCTGCCACTGGTGACATCAAAGTTACACAGGGGAGTACTCCTGTCCGCCTGGGGCACAAAAAATCGTTTAAAGGCCTTTTCCCGTTTTACAGTCGGCCAACTGTGCAGGCTGGAATTCCCAAAGGGTGGGAAAAATCGAAATCAATGTGTTTGGGGGGGCTGTTTTGCCCCGGCAATTGAGGGGGGGTGTTCCTGGCTTTTTTGGAATGGGGTGAAGGGGTGCACAGTTTCCTGGCCTTTTTAGAATCTTTGGAAATGGTGGAAGACTTCGAACCCTTTTTAAAAAACCAGTTGAACACATCCCATGCGGGGGCATGGGCCTTTCCCCCCCTCGGGGCCGCGCGGAATCAGTTACTCCCCTTGTCGTACCATGGTTCCCATTTGCAGTTGGGGCGGAGAAAGCCCACAACGATTTTTTTGCTGCTGACGCGGGCATTCCTCACCTGTGGACTTATTGCAGGCAAGCCAGGGTAGAACTGCGTGACACCGCCGGCCCTAACATGTGGTTGAGGGAACGTATTGTGGAGGCTGAGATGGTGGGGGAGGAGGGGAGGCGGAATTGGGCAGGAGCCGCAGTTTGCAAAGTGGAGGAGAAAGGGCTCTCCTGTCCCGTTGTTGGTGTGCCGGGAAAGGGAACACATTTACCCCGTGGGCTGAAAGGGCATTTCTGGCCCCGCGTAGTTCAGCTCCCGACGTTCTGTGCTGCCGTGCACCTTGGAACAAACCCGATTAAACTCAAGGAATGGCCCACCTTCTGTTCTTTATATTTAGAATGTGGTACTGCCTTTTTGGAAAGAAATTACGGCTTGGAACCCCCATCTCGGGGGCACAAGCCATTATTCTCTGAAAGGGGGCAGGTCCACCATTTGGAAAGGGAGGGGGCGCATCCAAAATTGGGGCAGGGATGGCAGTGCTGCACCTTAGGATGGTTGGCGCATACTGTGTCTCTTTGCAATCGCCTCGCTGAACGACTGCTGGGCCATGATTAGCGAGGAGCAGGAGCATCTGGACTGGGAGATGATGTCAAAGAGAAACAGCTCCCTTCTGCAGAGGTGGTGGCCCTTTGACTGGTTTGCAATGGCATGCGTGCCACGGGCACTGCTGCTGCTTTTTGCTGCAGTGGCAGGATGGACCACCACTTTGGGAGCCACTTTCCCCCCAGGCCACCGGATGGTGACGCTGCATGTGTTGACGCAGGGCCGTGGTGCCAACGTTAGCTCCCTGGCCACGCTTCACTTTCTGCCCACAGATTCTACATATACCCATATTCGGCTTCCCTGTTGTCTTAGAAAAGAACTGCCACACAGCCTAGTATCGGATTTTACCGCAAACGCTCCGCACTGAGTGAATAATACCGCCGCTGCCTCGCTGATCCCCTGTGCCACTACGTTCTAGGACCTGCGAAGCGGGTTTTTTACCCCCGTGGCCGCTTGGCTCCGACCTCACACTGCTGCTACCCTGCTGACTCACGGCCACACAACCCACTTTCTGGCTGCGCCGCTGCCTGACGCGCAAGCTGACGCCCTCTTCTCCTGATGATGATTAAGCCCTTGCCTCACCCGGCTCCCAAGTTGCGGTCGGCTACAAACACATCTATTTGTGTTTCATCGTCACTGCTGTCCTTATCACCGGTCTTGGTATGTAGAGGCTGACCCATCACAACATGACCTCCCATGCCACTCTCCACATCTATACTTTGCCGCCTACTGCAAGAAGCAGGAGATATTTGCCCCATTTATTCGCTACCTAGTAGCTGCTGACTGCCCTCCTCAAATTGTTCTTCCTCGCTATATAGTGGCGCTGACCCCAACCACATAGTAGACCCTCTGGGCTGGGGGAACCGGAGGGGGAAAAGAGGCGGGTTGGGGACGGGTGGGGCCCCCCTGCCCCGTTTCCCGGGCCATCCCAAACTAAGGGTTGTGCCCTGACTTTTCCCACCAAATCTTGGCGGGGTTTTTTCAGATGCCCATTTTGGGGGGAAAAGGGATGCCCTAGTCAACCAATAAAGAACCCTTGGGTTGCTATTCCCGCCCCATGGGGGGGGAAGATGACAGCGGTTTTGTGGCCTCACCGAGTGCCCCCTGCTCCCGCGTCCCCTTGCTTGCTGCGACCGGGCCGGGAAATTTTTTGGGCCCCTTTTCCCACCCAAAGGTGAAGAGCCTCCCCCTTTCTCGGGTCTGAAAAATTTTTTTTTTCAAAAATGTACAGCCCCTTTGTTTGATGAATAACCGTTTATAAATAAATACACACCCTGTTTTTTGACCCCAAAATTAAACCCATAAGAAGTTGAAAACCCCTTGGGTTTAAAATTGCGCTCCACAAATGGCGGGAAAAGTTGATTTTGTATTTTCCCTTTTTTAAAAACTCTGTTTTTTTTACTGAATAAAAAAAGCAAAAAAAACCCCAGGTTTAAATTTAAAACCTTGGGTTTGGAATTATCCCTATGGGAATTTTTTTCTGGGGCCCGGTGAAAAAAAAAGTTTTTTTTATGATACAACTGCAAAAAACCCCTGGATGAAAATTTTTGAAACCCAAAAAATTACGAGCTTTGTAGCTTTGTTACAAGGGGGTTTGTTTTTACGTTACACAAACAAGAAAAAAAAATTTTAAATTTAAACCCTTCGTTTGTGAATTAGGCTACGGGAAAAAATGATTTTTTGGCGGTGAAAAAAGGGTTTTTATTTTAGTCCCCAACAGCAGAAAAAAAAAAGGGTTTAAATTTAAACCCCCGGGAAATGAAAATTTGGGCGCCAAACAATTGAGCAACCACAAACTCCCGAGCTTTGTAGCGTTTTTTACAATGGCGTGTTTTCTACGCTACACAAAAAGGAAAAAAAAATTTGAAATTTAAACCCTTTTTGTTTGTGAATTATGTGCAGGAAAAATGTTTTTTTTTGGCGGTGAAAGTGGTTTTTTTTAAAGCCACCACAGCACAAAACAACCCCCAAAATTTAAAACCCCCTGGTTTTTAAAATTGCGCCCAAACAATTGGCAACCCACAAATTTCGGCTTTGTGGGCGTGTTAAAAAAGGGCGTGTTTTCTACGCTAAAAAAAAAGAAAAAAAATTTTAATTTAAACCCTTGGGTTGTAATTAGGACAGGGAAAAAATTTTTTTTTGGGGGTGAAAGCGGTTTATTTTAGTCACCACAGCAGAAAAAAAAAACCCCTTTAAATTAAAACCCCCGGAGAAAATTTGCGGCAAACAATTGAGAAAAACCAAAAAAATACCGGGGGCTTTGTAGGGGGTTACAATGGCGTTTTTTTTTACGCTTCAAAAAAAGAAAAAAATTGAAAATTAAAACCTTCGCTTGTAAATTTAAAAGCTACAGGAAAAATGTATTTTTTGGCGGTAAAAGACGGTTTATTTTAGTAAAACACAGCAAAAAAACAACATTTAAATTTAAACCCCCCGGGGATTTTAAATTTTGCCAAAAAATTTAAAGCAACCACAAATTTACAAGCTTGTAGCGTGTTACAATGGCGTGTTTTTTACGCTACACAACAAGAGAAAAAATTCAAATTTAAACCCTTCCTTGTGAATTACACTACGGGAAAAATTTTATTTTTTGGGGGTTGAAAAAGACGGTTTTTTTTAGCCCACCACAACAGCAGAAAAAACGTTTAAAATTTTAACCCCGGGAAATGAAAAATTGCGCAAAAAAAATTTGAGCAGCCCAAAAATAAAAGTGGTATTTGTATGTAAAAACGCTTTTTCTTTAAATGAATAAAACAGGAACAGGCTTAGATCCCCTTGGATATTCAATGTGCTGTGGGGCAGTTTGCTTTAAAATGAAATATGCGCTTCCCCACTGGCACACACTGGCTTCAGATCCAATCCCCACAAAATCGAAAAAAACGTTAAGATAAGCAGTCTCTGAGACCAAACTGAGACACCCCCCCAAAAAACGCTGTATAAAAATCAGTTTTTTAGTAAGAGCTATTACAAGCAGCCCGGGCCTTTTCCTTAAAACCCAGTCGTACGTGAGAGGGGGTGTGAGCAGGCTCGGGCTGGGCCCCCGGGGGAAAGGGGAACCCCCGGTGGCCCCCCCGGGGCCACGGGGGGCCCCGGGGGCAGTGGGCCGCGCTCCCCGGAGCCCCGGCCCCGCATCCGGTTTATTTAACGCCCGGGGGGTTTTCACGGGGTTTTCAGCGGAAACACAGGCCCCCTAGCGGTTGGGCTTTTTTCTGATCCCCCCTGGCAGGGTGAAGGTTTAGGGGCCCCTTTAGCTTTTCCGGGGGGCCCGGCCCCCCCCCGCTGACGAGGCGCGGGGGGACGTCACTTCACCCCGCCGCCCATGCAGGGCGCCCAGTTCGGACCGGCGGCAGCTCGGGGGGCCCGGGGCAGGAGCCCGAGCCAGGGAAGTTTGGTGTTTTTTTGTTTTTTGTTTTTTTTTTTTTAAAATACGGGGGTCCCTGGCTACAAGGGGTCCCTGCTTTCAGGGGTCCCCGGCTACAAGGGGGGGGTCCCTTGGAACAAGGGGGGGGTCTGGGGTACAAGGGGGGGCTCTGACTAAAAGGGGGTCCCTGGCTACAAAAGGGGGGCCCCCTTTACTACAGGGGGTCCCTGGCTTTCAGGGGGGCTTCTGATTTCAGGGGTCCCCGGTTTCAAGGGGGGGCCCCGACTAAAGGGGGTCCCTGAATTTCAGGGGGTCCCCCGGCTACAAAGGGGGGGGCTCTGGGCCCACAGGGGGTCCCGGCTACAAGGGGGGGGGCTCTGCTAAAAGGGGGTCCCTGGGTACAAAAGGGGGGCTTTTGACTCCCGGGGGCCCCTTTGGGTACAAGGGGGGGGGTCTGACAAAGGGGGGTTTTGGCTACAAGGGGGGGGGTTGATACAGGGGGGCTCTGGGTTCAAGGGGGGCCCCGGCTACGGGGGGCCCGACTACAGGGGTCCCCGGCTAAAGGGGGGCCCAGCAAAAAGGGGGCCCCGGGTACAAGGGGGGGCCCCTTAAATACAGGGGGTCCCGGTTAAAAAGGGGGTCCCCGATACAGGGGGTCCCTGGGTACAAAGGGGGGCCCTGATCGGGGGGCCCAGGTACAAGGGGGGGGCTTTTTGACTACAGGGGGGTCCCCGGGCTACGGGGGGGGTTGGGCTACAAGGGGGGGGGCTCTGGCTAAAGGGGGTCCCTGGCCACCCAAAAGGGGGGGCCCCCGGCTACAAAGGGGGTCCCCCGGTACAAAGGGGGTCCCTGGGTACAAAGGGGGCCCGGCCCACAAAAGGGGGCCCCGGCTGCAAAAGGGGGCCCGGCCCTACAGGGGTCCCTGGGTATTATTAAAGGGGGGCCCCGGCTACAAGGAGGGGGGCCCCGGCTACAAGGGGGGGGGGGGTGGGGTACAAAGAGGGCCCCGGCTACAAGGGGGCCCGACACAAAAGGGGCACTGGCTACCCCACAGGTGGGGCCCCCAAAATCCCCACAGGGGGCCCCCGACTAACCCACAGGGGGGGCCTGACTTTAAAGGGGACCTTTGGGCTCAAGGGGGGCCCCTGGCTACCTAAAAAGGGGGGGGTTTCCCACCCAAAGGGGGCCCCGGGGTACAAAAGGGGGCCCCCACTACAAGGGGGGGCCCCCACTACCTAAAAGTGGGCCCCCGGGTACAAAGAGGGCCCTGACTTCAAAAGGGGGCCCCGATAAAAAGGGGCCCTGGCTAAACCCACAAGGGGCCCTGTCTACCTAAAGGGGGGGTCCTTTTGGGGTACCTAAAGGGGGTCCGGCTACCTAAGGGGGGGCCCCGGGTACAAAAAAGGGGGCCCTTTTCTACAAGGGGGGGGCCCCGATAAAAAGGGGGCCCTGGCTACAACGGGGGCCCCGGACTACAAGGGGGGCCCTGGCTACCTAAAAGGGGGCCCCCGAAATACAAGGGGGGCCCTGGCTACCTAAAAGGGGGGCCCTGACTTAAAAGGGGGGGGCCCCGGCTACCTAATAAAGGGGGCCCCGATACAAAAGGGGGGCCCTGGGGTACCTAAAGGGGGCAATGACCCACCTACAGGGAGGCCCTGGCTACAAGGGGGGCCCTGACTACTAAAAAGGGGCGCCCTTTTATACCTATAGGGGGCCCTGACAAAAAGGGGGGCCCCCGGCTACCTAAAAACTAAAAGGGGCCCCCGACTACCTAACAATTTGCTAAAAGGGGGGGGGCTGACTTTCCCGCACATACCCAAAAGGGATCCTAAATACCCGTATACACCTAAAGGGGACCCCTAACTGCCTTTTATAAATTAAAAGGGAAGCCCTAACTGCCTGTATGCTACCCAAAGGGGGAAACCCCAACCCGCCCGAAACTACTTAAAAGGGGGCCCTTAATCTGCCTGTATATATTCAAAGGGAAGCCCAAAATGCCGTATATAAACCCTTTCGCCTATATAAAAGGGACCCCAACTAACCCAACTTACCTAAAATTTGGGGGAAAAACCCCCTAATTTCAGCTGGGGCCTGCCTATTTTTCCCACCCACCCAGGGGGCTTGTCTACCTACCCGGAATATAATTGAGAGGGCAGCGCCCATAGTTGTAGATTAAACTCCAGGGGGATAATTCCCTTTTTCCCCCCCTCCAACCCCTTAGGGGGTACCAGGGCCCCTAAGTTAGGGTTGTTCCCGGCCCCTCCCCCCCCCCCCCCCCCCACCTGGGGAAATTTGTAAAAGAGGTGGGAAAAAATAAAGAGATGCTGGAAATTTTAGGATTCTAAAATATTTGTGGGGTAATTTCGAGGGGTGGTTTTGGCCGGGGGCAAGTCCTCATGGGGGGTGGGGGGAAAGGATGCCGAGAAAAGGGAAAAAAGAAAAACCCCATGAAAAAAGAAAAACGCCCCCTCAAATTTGGACGTCTTGGTGATACCTGATTTTTAAGGGGGTTTTGTTACTTCAAAATTGGGTCAGTGCTGTATTCACTGAATGGATGTGAAAAAGAGCTGGGGTTCCCGACCTCTATGTGGTTCTATAAAGGCGGTGTTGTAGGGTTTTTCGGCGCCCGTATAAAAGCCAGCATCCCTGTGTCCCCCGATTGACCCCGTGGGGTAGGAGTTAGACCTTTTTTCTTTTTTGTGGTTTTTAATTTTTTGGAATTGGGGAGGTGCGTGACCAAGGGAAACGTGGAGGGGGATATTGTATGTGGTGGGGGGGGATATTGTATGTGGGTGGAGGGGGGTATTGTAGGTGGGTGGAGGGGGATATGGTTGGAGCTACTTAGCCCTGTGTCTATGATATGCTAGGCTGACAAATGTGTGACTACATTGTACTACACAATACAGTTCTGTTTTGCACGTATTATGTGGTAAAAATGGGCGCGTTTATGTCCGAGAGGCCGGTAATATTTTCATGTACAGTAGGGTGGGCCCCCCAAGATCAACTGCCCTGTGGGCCCCAGACCCCCCAGTCCGACACTGAGTGTGAGCTCCCAGCGTCGCGCCCGGACTTATATAGTGCGGTGGCATCACAGAATCTCGCCGGTCTCTGATTGGCTTCATCTCTGCACATGTCATGCAGGCTATGCCCTTCTTCCTCCCAGAGTGGTTTGCCCCATGTAACGCCATGTGCGCGCAGCCATTTTATCAATCAAAAGCACACTTCGTTCACCCGAAGTCCCCCAAACTTCGACTACGTTCAGAACCGAAGTTTTCCTGAAATTCTAAACGAATTCCACTTCGTTAGAATCAATTCGCCCATCTCTATGAGCAACCCCCTTTGTATTGTGGGGAGAGGACTGTGTGGGACTCTTAGTGATGTACTGGCGATGGAAATAACAGACACACACAACAACAGTCCGGGAGAATTGAGGCATTACTTCTTTCTTCTTGCAACGACAGTCGCTGAACGACTTGGTACCCATGTTCTAGATTTTAGCACCTTCTTCAACATACACGCACACGCAGGTGCTAGGGGGGCTACCCTATCCGCACACCCCACTGCTCTACCTGACCTTCTCCTGTGGTTCATCCACTTGGTCCAGGCTGCCGCTGATTCTGCCTGCTGCTCTCTTAGGCCTCTTGCCTCTTCTCAGACATGATTCGGCCAGAAGCAAAGGTTCTCTCAGTTTTCCTGCTGTGAAACTGCAACTATATACAAGTCCTAAGCCTATCAGTAGAGATGGGCAAATTTCTCAAAAATTTGATTCGCCGAGTTCGCCGAATTTTCTGACAAAAATAGTTCCGGACCGAATTTATTTGCGGTGAATCACATTAAAAAAACAGCTATTTTCTGACTTCAGAGAGCCTGTAGGGTGTTGTAGAATGTTGTGCCACGCTCAAATATGTATAGGGAGCGTGATTTGGTCTTCATACAATGCTGTGTTTCAGTATGACACGCATATGACTGCTGCTGCTCTTAGAATCGCTTCACTCTTCACTTGTCTGGGCACTAACAGGGGCAAAACTGACTAAATAACTGAAGTGGGAATGCAGCCTGACAAAGTCATGGCGCCAGCTGCAAAGAACCGAGCTGAGGGCTAAGATCCTACAATAATAATAATGATTAATAATAATAATAATAATCTTTATTTATATAGCGACAACATATTCCGCAGCGCTTTACAATTAAGAGGGTATAAGGACAGATAAACCAGACATTACATTATAGAAAAGCTACTTACAAATCAGACACGAGGTATGATGGTCCTGCTTGCAAGAGCTTACAATCTATTAGGGTGTATGGGTGAAACAAAGGGTAACCATGTTACATAAATATGGGGTAGTATACATAAAAAAGTGGATGAACCTGCCATCCCAACCATACATCTATATAAAGATAAGTGCCTGTGGGTGGCAAAGTGCAGGAAGTGACGAATGCGTGACAGAATTTGGAGGGTTAACAATTAGGGATCTTGGTAGGCTTGTTTAAGAAGATGAATTTTCAGAGCGCACTTAAAACTGTGAGGGTGCCTGATCACATGGGGTAACAAAGAATGCAATAGTAAGTTCCTGGAGCAGGTACAGGTCGCAGCACAGTAAGGGGATGTCACAGCAGGGGACACCCCGCGAGGCCGCAGCTTCCGGTGTCATGTAGCGGCCGTGTGTTGCCAACACACTAGGTCATCCACTGTCTCCCAGATGACACCTGATAACTTCGGCAAAGAGTTGTTGCATCCATAAAACACTAACATTAGGTGGCAATGCCCAGGAGAAGGTCAGGGGCCCTCACCTGCCCTCAATCCACCTCGGTCCCGTTCGCTTCCCACAGCTAGAGAACTACTATGTGCTGTGGCCTCTGTGCCACTATACAGTGAGGACAAACTATTTGAGGACAGTGGGCAGCAAAAAGGTGGGGAAGACATCCGCTGCTTCTTGCAGAAGCGGGCACGTACTGATGAGGAGAGTGGCATGGGGGGTTATGTTGCGAGCGGTCAGGCTCTGTACAGCGACACCATTGAAGAGGACGGTGGTGACAGGCAAACACTAATCGATGTAGCCGATCGCACATGGGAGCCGGGTGAAGCAAGCAAGGCTGGGACAAGGTATTCTGGTGCCCTAGTTAAACAAGGCATAAAGTGCCCCCCAAATGGAAAATTCAGCCCACTCCATGCCTCCTTGCACCCCCTTTTCTGCCTGGTATGAAGTGGCGCCCTAGGCGGTCGCCTACCTTTGACTACCCATCATCCCAGCCCTGGGAGCAAGAGCTTCATGATCATCATCATCATCGGGAGAAGAGAGTGGCAGCTTGCATGTCAGGCAGTGGCATCGCTGGCAAGTCGGTAGTGTGGCAGTTTTTTGACAAGACACCAAAGGGAGGCAAACATGACTTTAAGTAGAATCTGTGAGCAGAAAGTAAAGCGTGACCAGGGACCTAACTTTGGCAACACAGCCCTGCATCAACATGCATTGTCACCATACAAAGGCCTGGGAGAAACGTGTCTCAGATGTGGTGGTCCATCCTGTCGCAACAGCAGCAGCACCCAGTGGAACGCCTCCCATTTCAGGCAGTCAAAGCTTCAACAACTGTGCCGAAGACTCCCTGTCTTTTACATCATCTACCAGTCCAGATATTCCTGCTCCTCGGCACTCATGGTGCCAGCAGTCGTTCACCGAGACGATTGCCAAGAGACAGCAGTATGCGTCTAGCCATCCCTAAGTGCAGAAGCTGACCATGCCCCTGTCTGAGTTGGTGGTACTGCAGTCCCTCCCTTTTCAAGTGGTGGACTCTGCACCGTTCAGAGAACTGGCCAGGAAACTTTGCAAGCACTTCTGCCATTCCTACACCGCCAAGCACACCCTCCTTGAGCTAAACAGAACAGAGAAACTATAAACAGAGAAAAACATAAATTTATGAACAGGGAAAAATATATGAACAGGGATAAATTGATGAACCGAGAAAGGCCATTAACGATTTTTTGATGATTCAAGCGGACAGGAGTACTCCCCTGTGTAATTTTGATGTCAGCCAGTGGCAGCTCTTGCTTGACACCTGCCGTTTGCTCAGGACCTTTGAGGAGGACACATTATTTGTCAGTTGCCAGGACTACGGGATGAATAACGTCCTTCCACTGTTTCATGTCCTGGAACAGATGCTACAAAATCTGTCTAGTCAGAGGACTGGAGACGTGACGACTGCATCTTACGGCCACATGAGTCCAGTGGGGGCTGAACTAGAGGAGGAGGAAGACATTGGAGCACAAGCAGTGTCTGGTGAAATTAGTATTTTTTTTTATTCAGGAGACAGGAGAGGAGCAGGAGAAACCAGAGGATTAGGAAGATGAGGAAGATGACCCAGACACACCGGCGCAGTATACAATGGAGATGGAGGCAGCGAGTCTCTCAGAGTCACTTGTGCAGATGGCCCGCTGCATGCTGATTTGCCTGGGTAATGACAACCGTATAATCACCATCTGACAGAGGGATGACTTCTGGCTCTCCACCGTCTTGGACCCTCGCTACCGGTCCAAAATTGGGGCCTTTTTTCACCTGCCAAGAGGGAGGACAAACTCAAGTACTATAGAGACATCCTATGTAGTCAGTTGGCCATTGCCTATCTGCGTCATGGTCCATCCTCTAGCAGGTCTTACCAGGTGGTTCATCAGCACTCATGTACCACTGCCACGGCTATTTTTGTTCAGAATTTGATTTATAAGGTAGCCTTCAAAACCATAATGTTTTTGGCCATGACATTGCCTCAATTTGTGAGGGTTCAACTCCAATGTTTTTGATTAATGCAGTTGGTCTGAATGGCATCCACCAAAACATCAGTTTGTGATTTCTACACCTCTAAGGCTATGTTCACACGCTTTAAAATGGGGTGCATTTTGGTCCGTATTTCATGTCGTACTGCGGTCAAATATGGGCGAATTGCGCCCCAGTCATTACGGTAGTCCACAGTTCCGGCTCGTGCAATACGCTGCGGGGGTAGATAAGTGACATGTCAATTGGTCACGGCGTTTATGCGCCATGAGTAATGCATGTCTATGGGGCTGGCGGGTTGCCAACCGGCGCGAGCTCCCAAACACACACCGTAATTGCGGGGCAAAATTACTCCCCGCAATTCTGCCGTGTGAACTTAGCCTAACTGATTTGTTTGACCTTTAACTATTCTCTTCTAGTAGGAGTCAATTCAGATGATTGGAGAATGGCCAATGTTGTCCCCATTCATAAGAAGACTATTAGAAAAGAAAATCACCTGGCTTGTCCAGGTGATCTTTAGCAAACTGCATATGTGCAGCAGCTTTCCTTGCAGTCCTGTGTCTCATGTCTCTCTGTGGGCTCATGAACATTAACATTAGTAAGAAAGGCCTTCAGTTTTAAAAAAATTTATTTGGGTACATTTGGGACTTTGCAGCTTTCATGTGTCTTACTTTTGGCGTGATCTTTGTTGGTCAACCACTTCTGGATGAGAGTGATAATTTCTTGAATTTCCTCCATTTGTAAACAATCTTATTGTAGATTGTGGAATCCAAACTCTTTGGAGATGGTTTTGTAACTTTTTCCAGCCTGATGAGAATCAATAACTCTTTCTCTGAGATCCTAAGAAATCTCCTTTGTTCATGCTATGATATACTTCCACAAATATATTGTGAAGTTCAGACTTTAGAAGATCTCTGTTCTTTATCCATCCATAAGATGTAAAAGACTAATAGAGGCCGATTAGAGGCCAATTAGCTTGATATCTGTAGTAGTAAAATCATGAAAATGTTCTGAAGAAGGCAGTTTACCACCTAAAATATCAACTTTTTGACATCAAGCATGTCTTAACTAAAGATAGATCATACTAATCTCACTGATTTCTTAGAAAACAATGAGTCCTATTTTATTAATATGTTCGCAAGTGACATTGGAGAATGTTTTGTAGTTAAGGTTTGCCTATCTGCCAATGGAACACCTATAATACCAATTAGGGTTGACACTTTTAATAATACACTTGGTGAACTCACATCAACAAATATATTCACATCTCAATAAGGTACACCATACTTAATAATAAATAAAATATTACTTTATTAACAAATTACATAAAAGGATTTGTTAAAAGTGACAATAAATCTGTAGTGAACATGCTCCTTTGATCACCACTAAACAAAATATCCTCCAATGTTATAGTATATACATATATCAGTGACTGAAGAAGGTTACCTAATAATAAAGACATAAGGCATAGTAATTCATAGTAAATATAATATCAGTAATAATACCTAACCTAAAAAGAGGGAGTGACACCAATTACAACGACCTCGTAATTAGGAGGAGGAGGGTGAAAAGGGAAACATGTTCCCCAACGCACATTTGTGCTTTTTTTTGGACGTTAATAAAGTACTATTTTGTTTACTATTTGCCAATTACACAAAGTGTGCAATAAGGCTGATTTTGGAATGGACATGGAATATGATTCAGCTTTCCCTTACAAATGGTGAAAATGATTAAAACCTCAGTGCAATGTTTCCAAATATAAACTAATCACAGGGGAGGAATATTGTTTTTCACATTCTATTTACCGGGGCTTCCGAACAAAAAAGATTAAGGTGTCATTCAAAAGGAGCAGTGCAGCCAGGCTGTAGTGAAAGCAAGTTTAATGCTTGTCTGCATAGCTAGAGGTATAACCAGGAGACAGAGTGAGATTATAAACAAGGAAAAGAGCCCAGTGAACCCATTTTAATAGTTTGGGGATTTAAAAAAATGAAAAAAAAACCTGAAAGCTTGTTTTTTTTCTGTGAAATAAAGCTAATCCCATACTTTTTCTTGCTTTGTTTTTTATTTTTATGGCTCTCTGAATATGGTGACACACAAAATATTTTTTTTCCATTAAATGTGCAAAAGTGCCAAATTATGAAGTGACCTGTGCATATTCGATAACGCTGCAATTGTAATAGAATACTAATGAAGTATCATTGCAAATGATCTTGATGAAAAGTGACATTCTCCACTACATAGAGTTTGTTTGTAGTCAGAACCACAAGCCCCCAAGGGTTTTACATTTAAAAAAGGGAAACCCTGTCACATGGGTTATCCCCCCTTGATAAGGGCACACAAGCTGGTTCAGACCTGTTTTTTCCAACACGAGTCCCTTTTTCGGTAAGATGGCTTTTTTAGAGCATTTTACCCCCCTCAATCTTATTCAAGCGGGTTTTGCCCCACCCCCAAAGCTAGCCCGCCCACGCGTTTTCACATGTTTTACCTATTCAAAGTAATGGGTTTTATCATTTGGGGTAGGGGGGGGTAGCCTCAGTGGGCGGGTTTGAAAAAAAATACCTTTGAATGACTTTTCTGCTGAAAAATGCAGTTTGAGAATTAAAAACGAAAAAAAGCCTTCAGAAAAAAGAACCAGGCGGAAAAAGCTGTCTGAGTACCTTGTTCTGTCCTCACCCGGGGGCAAAACTTGTGACAGGTTCTCTTTTAAAATTACATACACATAATGGGAGCCTATTTTCGTGCTGCTTCATTTATTATTTTAGATGTATTGAAACCATGAGAACAGCATTGTAAACTATAATTTGACTCAAAAAAGCAAGGGAGACATGAATAAACTTTCTCCACTAGATCTCTGACCTAAACACCAAAAAGGGTTGGACTGAGAACAGAGAAAAACGTTCCAACTAGATCATAGAATAACAAAAATGGCAAAGAAACATCCAATGATGAACTCCAAGGAGATCAAAGAAGATCTTCAGTATCTGTGAGTACTGCAACAATCAGGTCTTGAAAAGGTTACAGTTTGCAAAAGAAAACATTGACTGGCCTAAAGAGAAGTAGTGCAACATTCTATGATAAGAGCAAGATTGTTTTTATTGGCTCTAAAGGCCACAGACAGTTTGTCAGATGACCTATAAACACAGAATTCAAGCCACAGTTCACTGTGAAGACTAAAACATGCTGGTGCAAGCAAAATGTTTTGGGGATGTTTCTCATATTCTGGAGTTGGGCCCATTTATCTCATACCAGGAATGGACCAGTTTAAATGCATAAAAATAGTGGAAGAGATCATATTGCCTTATGATGAAGAAGACAAGCCCTTGTAATGGGTGTTTCAACAGGACAATGACCCCAAACACATCAGCAAGCGGCAACATCCTGGTTGATGTTATGAAGTGATCAGCCCAATCCCCAGACCCCAATCCGACAGAGAATTTGTGGAATTACATAAAAAATGCATTTTTATGCAAAACCTAAAAATTAACTGTGGAATGTAGTACAGTCTGCTGGTAAAGGAAGACCTGTTTTCAGGTGTCAGATATAAGTTGACTCCATGCCACAAAGATGGAAAGCAGTTCTCAGAATTAAAGGTTACACAACCTTTTTTCAGTGAACAACAAAAAGCTAAATCTGGGAACAAATTCATTTTACATTGTAAGTATTTGAGTTGGATAATGAAAATGCAGACACAGCACAATTTCTGAACAGCATTATTACAATTCTTCATTTCCAGTTTATAATTAATATGTTGATCATGTTTCCTTGGGATGTGAATGTCAGTAACCCCGCAGCGTCCATTGTGTATCTGGAAAAAATGTTTACTATGAGGATTTGAGCTTTTTCTCATTTGTTTGAAACACACTGCTATTATTTTGCACATAACTGTAATTTCTCTAATGGATCTGCCAAGTTTTCTTCTATTTTATGGTAAGAATAGCCCAATCTTCAGTAATTCTATATAAACTACTAAAATTTTGATGGGACTTGAGTAGACCCTACTAAAGTCAATTTTTGGATCCATTAGGAAATTGACCCATCACAGTGTCATGATTTGTATTGTAAATAAAAGCATCCTAATGGTAATGTGCTTGCTGTTAATACCAACAGTATTTGGAGAAAACCTCCTTTATTTACAGAAAGGTTTCCCCAGAAATTCTGGCAGTGAATTCATAGCAGCAAATTTGCTCTGCATTAGAAAGCTTTGCTTGCCGATTTTCCCGCAGACATGTAGGCATAAAATAGAAAAAAACAAAATAGTTCCTAAAACATGTGTCCAGACTCTCAGTTTTTTCTGTACAGTGATGATTTTTGCTGGGGAGCAGACAGTGTCAATATTTTGTGTTGGACAACCAAAAATTGCTGGGCAGACCGCCTAATTGATAGTCAATCAATAATCAATAGTAGGGGCGTCATAGGCTGCAAGTCAGCAATGGTGTAACCACACAAATCGTAGAGAATGGTTACCCTTTGTATCGCCCCTATCTTATGCATTTATAATACCAGCAACCACCCACTCATATATAGATGGCATCTGAGTGGTTGTTTTATCTGTGTTTTTGCATTTGTGCACTCTCCCCATGTATTAATCTGTGGCTTTTTCACATACTGGTGTGGACTGGTACTGATTTAATATGCAGTTTTTCATCATTCAATTGCTCTCCTAGTGGATGGGTGTGTGAGCTTCTGGATAAACACTTGGTAGTAGCAGCGAAATTTTATAGCTGCACCAAATACTATCTGCTTAACGGAAGCTCCTGAAACTTCCTTTCAATCATAGTAGCGACAGTAGCATTTGATAATTTCAACTGGTAGCAAAAATGTATTAAAAGTCTTAAACATGTAAAACAATGGATTTGTACCACTACGAAACCGCAAGTAACAAGCTTGTAATAATTTGAAGTTTACAGGTTTAAGCAGCGGGACGACGGGTAGGTCAGAGGTAGGCGATCCGCCTAGGGCTCCTACCTCTGCCTGTTCCCTAAGGGGCGCAGTTCACGGCCCCGAACCTCGCCGGGCTCTAGTGCCGCTGCCATAGGGCCTGGAGCGCCGTCGGCCCTTTAGCTTGTAATGGCATCCCTGGACGCACATACAGCGCGGGCTACTGCAGAGCAGAGAGCGAGAGCGTCCCTGCTCCACAGACAGTGTCTGGAACCAGCCTCCCTGGAGGATCGCTGGGATCCTCGTTAAGTCCACGGTCCGACACAGCGGGGCCGCGCCGGTCCTCATAGCAGCTGAGACCTGCCGCGGCCCTGTGCGGCTCAGCTGGGCAGCGTCGCGATGCCTGTCCTCGGGCGCACAGCCCGTCATAGGCCGTGCGCCCAAGGAGCTGCCGGAGGAGTGTCCCGGTGCTGAAGGCGGGGCCTGAAGAGGAGTGAGCGGCGGAAAGCAGGTAAGTATGAATGTTATTATTTTTTCCTGTCTGAGTGCCCCTATATACCTGAGAGTGCCCCTATATACCTGAAGTCCCCATTAAGCATAGAGTGCCCTAAATACCTGAGAGTTCCCCTATATGCCAGAAGTGCCCTCAATATCCTGAAGTGTCCCTATATGCCTGAGAGTGCCCTAATCCTGAGAGTGTCCTATATGCCTGAGAGTGCCCTCGATAACACCTGAAGTGCCCCTATATGCCTGAGAGTGCCCCTATATTCCTGCCTGTGTGCCCTTATAGCTATTTACCTGCCTGATTGTCCTTTATATACTTGCCCAAGTGCCCCTATATCTATATACCTGCCTGAGTGCCCCTATATTTATATACCTGCCTGTCTAAGGGGACAATATCTATATACTTGCCTAACTGCAGGGACCTATATAGCGTCCTATCAGTGGGGCAAGGGGCGTAGCTAGGGTCCCAATACATCCGGGGCCTGGGCCCTTTGGCTATGTTCACACGGCTTTATTGCGCAGTATGTACACACCGCAATACACATGTGTGTTTTGAAACCACGTGTTGCTCCCCCTGTGCATACAATTTGACATGTAATCCATAGGTCTCTAGGAGAGCTATGAATTACCGTAATTGCGGTGCGAAGGTCTGGCGTATTGAAGAGCAAATATGCGGAGAAATGCGCCCTGCAATTTACGCAGTGTGAACATATATTCATTCATACACACACACATTCAGACACACACACACTCAGACACACACACACACACAGACACACACACTCAGAGACACACCACCATTCAGAACACACACACAACAACACAACTCAGGACAACCCACACACACCACACAGACACACACACAGACACCACACACACACACTCAGACACACACACACAGATACAGACACACACACTCACACACAGACACACACACCCACTCAGACACCACCACAGACACAACACTCAGACAACCACCACTCAATTACATAGACACACACACTCAGACACACACTCAGACACCAACACACACAGGCACACACTCAGACCACACACTCAGACACACACACACAGGACACACCCAAACCAGACACAAACAACAGTCAAACTCAGACCCACACACACACTCAGATACACACACACACACACAGACACCCACACAGACACACACACACACACACACACACTCAGACACACACACTCAGACACACACACACACACACACTCAGACACACACAATCAGACACACACACACTCAGACACACACACACACTCAGACACACACACACACACTCAGACACACACACACTCAGACACACACACACACACTCAGACACACACACTCAGACACACACACACTCAGACACACACTCACACACACACTCAGACACACACTCAGACACACACACACAATCAGACACACACACACTCAGACACACACACTCAATCAGACACACACACAATCAGACACACACACAATCAGACACACACACTCAGACACACACACACTCAGACACACACACACACTCAGACACACACACACACACACACACACACACACACACACACTCAGACACACAACTGCACACAATTAGACACACCACCACTCAGACACACACACCCACAGATACACACACATTCCCACACCACACACTCAGACACCACACACAGCACACACACACTCAGACACACACACACGCACTCAGACACACACACACTCAGAGACACCCACACTCAGACACAACCACCAGACACACAAAGACACAAACACACACACACACACCATACACAATGGAGACACACACTCAAAACACACACTCAATACACAATCACACACACTCACACACACACTCAGACACACACACTAAGACACACACACACACACACACACTCAGACACACACACTCAGACACACACACACTCAGACACACACACACTCAGACACACACACTCACACACAGACACACACACTCACACACAGACACACACAGACATACACCTGAGAGTGCCCCTATATGCCTGAGAGTGCCCCTATATGCCTGAGAGTGCCCCTATATACCTGCCTGTGTGCCCTTATAGCTATTTACCTGCCTGATTGTCCTTTATATACTTGCCCAAGTGCCCCTATATCTATATACCTGCCTGAGTGCCCCTATATTTATATACCTGCCTGTCTAAGGGGACAATATCTATATACTTGCCTAACTGCAGGGACCTATATAGCGTCCTATCAGTGGGGCAAGGGGCGTAGCTAGGGTCCCAATACATCCGGGGCCTGGGCCCTTTGGCTATGTTCACACGGCTTATTGCGGCGAGTATGGTACACACCGCAATACACTGTGTGTTTTGGAACCACGTGTTGCTCCCCCTGTGCATACAATTTGACATGTAATTCATAGTATCTAGGAAGCTATTGAATTACCTTAATTGCGGTGCGAATGTCTGGCGTATTGAAGAGCAAATATGCGGAGAAATGCGCCCCGCAATTTACGCAGTGTGAACATATATTCATTCATACACACACACATTCAGACACACACACACTCAGACACACACACACACACACACACACACTCAGACACACACTCAGACACACACACTCATACACAGACACACACACTCAGACACACACTCAGACACACACACTCAGACACACACTCAGACACACACTCAGACACACACTCAAAACACACACACTCAGACATACACACACTCAGACACACACACTCAGACACACACACTCAGACACACACACAGACACACACACACTCAGACACACACACTCAGACACACACACCACGCAACTCAGACACACACAATCAGACACACACACACTCAGACACACACCAACACACACAACACCACACACACACTCAGACACACACACTCAAACACACACACACAACACACCCTCAGACACACAACTCAGACACACACACACACACACTCAGACACACACTCACACACAACACACCCACACACACTCACACACCACTCAGGACACTCACTCAGGACACACCACAATCAGACACACACACACTCAACCCACCACTCTATCAGACACACACAGCAATCAGACACACACACAATCAGACACACTCAAACACACACACCCTCAACACACACACACTCACACACACACACACCACACTCAGACACACACACACTCAGACACACACCACCAGCACACACACACCACACACACTCAGACACGACACACTTAACAACACACACACTCACACACACACACAGACACACACACACTCAGACACACACACACACACACACACACACTCAGACACACACACACACTCAGACACACACACACTCAGAGACACACATACACACTCAGACACACACTCAGACACACACACAGACACACACAGACACACGCACACACTCAGACACACAATGAGACACACACACACTCAGACACACACACTCAGATACACAATCAGACACACTCAGACACACAATCAGACACACACACTCAGACACACACACTCACACACACACACTCAGACACACACACTCAGACACACACACACTCAGACACACACACTCACACACAGACACACACACTCACACACAGACACACACATACATACACCTGAGAGTGCCCCTATATGCCTGAGAGTGCCCCTATATGCCTGAGAGTGCCCCTATATACCTGCCTGTGTGCCCTTATAGCTATTTACCTGCCTGATTGTCCTTTATATACTTGCCCAAGTGCCCCTATATCTATATACCTGCCTGTGTGTTTTGGAACCACGTGTTGCTCCCCCTGTGCATACAATTTGACATGTAATTCATAGGTCTCTAGGAGAGCTATGAATTACCTTAATTGCGGTGCGAATGTCTGGCGTATTGAAGAGCAAATATGCGGAGAAATGCGCCCCGCAATTTACGCAGTGTGAACATATATTCATTCATACACACACACATTCAGACACACACACACTCAGACACACACACACACACACACTCAGACACACACACTCAGAGACACACACACAATCAGACACACACACACTCAGACACAGACACACACACACTCAGACACACACTCAGACACACACACACACACTCAGACACACACTCAGACACACACTCAGACACACACTCAGACACACACACACTCAGACACACTCAGACACACAGACACACACACAGACACACACACACTCAGACACACACACACACTCAGACACACACACACACACACTCAGACACACACACACAGACACACACACACAGACACACACACACACTCAGACACACACACACACAGACACACACACACACAGACACACACACACACACACACACACACACACACACTCAGACACACAATCAGACACACACTCAGACACACACACTCATACACAGACACACACACACTCAGACACACACTCAGACACACACACTCAGACACACACTCAGACACACACTCAGACACACACACTCAGACACACACACACTCAGACACACACACAAACTCAGACACACACACACACTCAGACACACACACACACACAGACACACACACAGACACACACACACTCAGACACACACACTCAGACACACACACACAAACTCAGACACACACAATCAGACACACACACACACAGACACACACACACACTCAGACACAGCAGCACACACACACACCTCAGACACACTCACTCAGACACACACACACACACTCAGACACACACACGCCAACACACACACCCCACTCAACACACACACTCACAACACACTCAGACACACACACACACTCAAACACACACACACTCACCCCAAAACTCAAACACAACACAGCCCAACACACAGTACAGTTTACATTCATGAATTTTAATTGCTGTTTCCCTCCTTTCACTCCGTAGCCCTTGTCTCGCGGGGAGGCCCTCACTTACTGGAGCCCCTCGGGAAAATGTGTTACCTTGGGGGAATGCCTTAACCCCATAGACAGGGGCAGGAAAACTGCAGCAGCAGGGGGATGCTCCCGGGTTTCACAGAAAGGGCGGAGCAGAGATACAGCGGGGGGCGGAGCCCCCCACTCCCGGACATTTTGGGGGCCCCGGGATTTTTCCTGCTCTGGCAGTGTAAGCGGGCTGGCCCCCCCATCCCTTTCACCCCGTCCCCTTTCCGCATCGCCTCCCTCCCCCCTGCACCTGGGCAACCATCCTGACTGGGAGTGCTTTTCCCAAGCACGGACACACAGCTAAAATAGAACTTTCCACTGCTGCAGGCCCGCACCCCTGGAGCCGGGGGTTTCCGAACCGGGCACGGGAAAGCTTAGTTCGGGGTTTTGTGCCCCGAATAAACCTGCCTACGACGCCCCTGCAAACCCTATGGTAATGATATGTGGGGTTTTTTTTGGGGCCCTTTTAATATTGTTTTAAATTGGGTTTTATCATAAAAATTATAGTTACATTTTGTCCCTTTAAAAGGGAGTGACATTTGGTGATATTTTAGCAAACATTAGTTAGCCTTTTTTATAGGTTTCTGACCTGCAGAAAAAATAACTTCCCTTTTAAAAATCCAACCCCACAAGCCCAAAACAAAGGTGCAATTGTATTTTCTTTTTATGCTCACCCCCACAAAAAAATTTTTTTTTTTTTTCGTGGTGGTGGTTTGGGGGCAAAACGGGTTTGGGGTGTATGGAGCTCTGAAATTTCTGATGGCAAAACCCCGTAGTTTCTGCTCCCGACCCCCTTTTTTTCTTGTCCCCAAAACTAAGGGGAGGCAACTACTCCATTTAAGTGAATGAGTGGGGGCCTTTTTGCATATTTGGCGACAAAGAACCCCCGGGAAAAGAAGTGGAGTGGAAACGCTGGGGGCTACCCCGAGGGGGTGTGGTGGGGGCCATAAAGGGACTATAACTCTTTTTTTTTTTTTTAACCCCTTTTAGATATTTTTAAATTTTTTTTTTTGCCAGGGAAAAATCCTTTTAAAAAAAATTTTTTAAAGAAAAACAGAGTACACTGGGAAATCTGCTTTTTTTTGGTTTCCCCGAAGACTTTCCCGGAAAAACTAGGGCAATTGGCAAGTATAATATACTAAAAAAACTAATATGGGCGGAACTAAATTAATGAACAGACAAAAAAAAAAGCCCCATGAGGACGGAGGGTTTTTAGTAGAAATATTCTGCAGCGAAATAAAACCTTTTAGTTTGTTTATACCGGTAATAATACAGTGCACAATTTTTCTTTTAAAAGGGGCAGGGCAGATTTCTTTTTTTCTTCAGAAGGGGGTCGAGGAATTTGAAAAAATTGAGGAAATGTATTTAGTAAAATCTTTAAATTGTCCACTAGATAAAAAAGCAAAAAACGTCCCCTCGTTAATTACATGAAGCATTCTGGGATGTTTCCTTAACGCCTCATGAAGGGCAGGCAGCACCTATGTGGTATCTGGTTCAAACCTGCCCTGGCCACAGGCTGCTTGTAGAACAGGTCTCCTGAATCCAGATACAGCAGGACACAGACACTACAAGTGGACTTGTTATAGCCGTTAGACCTCTCTCTGCCAGTATGACCTTCTTAGAAAAATGACACACCTGGCCGAGCTTTCACTTGTGCATTACATGCCACAACTTGCTGTTACTGATTCATGTAAATGTTGCTAAATAAAATGGGCATGAACGGGCTGTACTTTGGCACGTGACCATGTGTGACGTGGACATGCCAAGCCTCACAACTAAAGTACATTGGAGTTTGCTACCTTCTTATAACAGACACCCCCCTCAGGTTGTGACATTCATAGGGAAGGGTACCTGCAGCCGGCAACATTATTCAGAAGTTGTAACCTTGATGATCTCCTGTGAAATCAGAGACCTCACATATGTGCATGATAGTTAGTAGAGATTGCTGCTGCCATAGAGAACACATTCATTTGTATACACAACTTTAAATAAATGAGGCATGGTTCACTCATTGTGCATTGTAGTCTCTTCAATAATATCAATGGGGTTTACAAAAATGACTATATCCTCCAAAGGAAAATATACTGTAAATACCCGAGTATAAGCTGAGTTTTTCAGCACAAAAAATGTCCTGAAAAAGCCTTCCTCGGCTTATACTCGGGTCACCATCAGCGTCCGGGCGCTGCCATGCTCGGGCGTCGGTTGGCGATCTCTTCAGCTGTATGCAGCTCCTCTGGGAGTGCACACAGCTGACATTCGAGTCATCAGTCGGTGTCTGGGTGTTGCCATGGCCTGGCCGCCAGCAGCAATCTCTTCAGCTGTATGCGTCTCTCCTGGGAGCGCTTACTGCCGACTCTCAAGTTACCCGTCGTCGTCCGGGCACTGCCAAGGCCTGAGCGCCGGTGGAGATCTCTTCAGCTGTATGTAATTAGTTTGGGAGCGAATACAGCTGAATATGCTATTGCGGAGCAGAGAGCGAGTGCTCCCTGCTCCGCAATAGGACTCTGGAAGGCTGCAAGCAGACTTACGGCCTTCCAGAGAATCCGGCACAGGCGGCGTGCTATGTCATCACGCTACTTGCACATCAGCCTGTGCTGGGAAGAAGACGGAATGCAGGGAGAGCCTCGGAGCAGCGGGGAATAGAGGTGACTACTTGTATTTTTTATAAAAACCCTGCCTATACCTACCTATGGGGGACATAAACCTGCCTATGGAATACATATACCTGCCTATGGGGGACATTAAACTGCCTGTACCTGCCTATGTAATTTTATTGGTATCCATTTTTATTTTGGAAATTTACCCCAGGCTTATACTCAAGTCAATAAGTTTTCCCAGTTTTTTGTGGCAAAAGTAGGTGCCTCAGCTTATATTCAGGTCGGCTTATACTCGAGTATATACAGTAACAAAGTAAAAATATAATTGTCTAATTATGCAAAGTCCTGATACAGCAATTACTGGCTATGTTGTAGAGAAAGCAGATCTTTAACCAGTTCCTGACCGGGCTGTTTTCTCCTCTTCCTGACCAGGCACATTCTTCTTTTCAGTAGTAGAAGGTGGTTTGAATGCTATAGCACCTTCCTGCACTCGCCTTTCATCAGTGTTTTTTTTAATAATACTATGAGGGAAAATAGTTCTAAAAACGTCTGCTTTTCAATTTTTTTTTATGTATTTATGTTTTATAGCAATAGCAGCACTATAATAAGTTTTGTTGGTGTCACTTTTCTGTCACGGATGTTTATGTTTAGGAGTGGGGCTAAAAGTTGCAGTTTCGGCTGTTAATATTAATTTTAATACTGGCGTATAGTGGCATACACAGTACACACCGCTATACGCCAGCATTAAGCTATGTGAACCCACCCTTACTATTAGGCCTCGTTCACACGGCTTATTTTGCCGCGGATTGGCGCCATACTGCGCGCCGGATTTGCACTGCAGTACGGCGCCAATCCGTCGGAGTCATTACGGTAATCCACTGCTCTCATAGAGAACAGTGGATTCCGTCGCTCCTCCCCGCTCGGCGAATACGCCGCGGGGGGAGAAAGTGACATGCACATTATTTACGGCGCGTACGCGCCGTAGATAATGCATTGTCTATGTGGCCGGGTAGCGGCACCCCCGCCGCGCTCCGGCCCCGCCCCTTATTCACGACGGATTTGTGAGCGCACAAATCCGTCGGGAATAAGCCGTGTGAACACGGCCTTAGACAGTTTTCATAAATGTGACCCACTGTGCGTATCCTTATGAATGAAAACTGTCTAGCAATAAGACTTACTTTGCTGCCCATAGCAACCAGAGCACATCTTTCATTTCATATAGTGCTCTGGAAAAATAAAAGCTGAGCTCTGGTTGCTATGGGCAACAAGGACAGTCTTACGGCTAGACAGTTTTCATTCACAAGTCCCAAGACCTATCAATTCCAGCATTGGACAACGTTCATTTACTGCTTATAAGAATACGTTCACACAGGGTGGATCCCCTGTAAAATCTACAGCATTTCTGAACAAATCTAATCTTCAAAACCAGTAGCAAGAAGTGTGGATTTTATCACAGATTTTCTGCAAATGCTTCTATATTGAGTTCACTGGGATAAAGGCGTGGTATTCGATGTAGAAAAATCCACAGCAAATTCTGCTCACGTTTTGAAGTACAGATTCTCTGCAGAAATGTTGCCGATTTCACAGCGGATCTGCCCTATGTGAACATACCCTAAAAGCATACATGCCAACTCTCCCGTTTTTGGCGGGGGGTCCCGCTATTTGGGGTCCCCTCCCGCCCTCCCGGGGGAGTTGGCATTCCTCCCGCCGCCTGCGGGCGGCGGGGGCGCTTTAAATGGCCGCGGCGCCGGAGTAGCGCGAGGGCGCTACGCTGGCGCCGCCGGGCCGCGCCTACCGGCGGGTGAAGCGGCCGCTTCACCCGCCCGGAGTCTCGCTGTGCAGGGAGGAGGCAGGAGGGATCGCTCCCTCTTCCCTCCCCCCCCCCCCCTGTATGTCCGGCGCCGGTGTGTGCGCCGCACATACAGGTCAGCGGCGCAGGGGAAGTGACGCGCGGCTGCAGGGGAGTGACGCGCGGCTGCTCTCACTTCCCCCAGCGCCGCTGAGGAGATCGGTCGGGAGCTGGCAGCGCTGCAGGAGCCAGGGGAGGTGAGTGGATTTTATTATTTTATTAGCTATAGGGGGGGCCCTCTGCCTGGCAATAATGGGGACATCTACCTGGCAACAATGGCGGCTCTTCCTGGCAACAGAGGGGGCATCTGCCTGGCAACAATGGGGGCTCTTCCTGGCAACAGAGGGGGCACTACCTGGCAACAGAGGGGACATCTACCTGGCAACAGAGAGGGCACTACCTGGCAACAATGGGGGCACTACCTGGCAACACTGGGGGCTCTTCCTGGCAACAGAGGGGCACTACCTGGCAACAGAGGGGCACTACCTGGCAACAGAGGGGACATCTAACTGGCAAAAGTGGGGGCACTACCTGCCAACAGAGGGGACATCTACCTGGCAACAGAGGGGGCACTACCTGGCAACAGAGGGGACACTACCTGGCAACAGAGGGGGCATCTACCTGGCAACACTGGGGGCACTACCTGGCAACAGAGGGGGCACTACCTGGCAACAGAGGGGACATCTACCTGGCAACAGAGGGGCATCTACCTGGCAACAGAGGGGCACTACCTGGCAACAATGGGGCACTAGCTGGCAACAGAGGGGGCACTAGCTGGCAACAGAGGCGGCACTAGCTGGCAAAAAAATGGGGGCACTACCTGGCAAACAATGGGGGCACCTACCTGGCTACAGAGGGGCATCTACTTGGCTACAAGGGGGCATCTACCTGCCTGTAAGGGGCACTACCTGCTAGGGGGGTTACTACCTGGCTATAAGGGCATGTACCTGGCTTTCTTCCAAAGCCATTATGCAGTTAGGTGGAGTGGGTGTGGCTTTTTGAAGGGGCGTGGCATACCGGAAAGATGGGTGTTTCCATGCAAATTTTTGCCGGAGCGCGCTACACGCGCCGCCGTCTAAAATCTCCTGCTTTTTCATTTTCAAAAGTTGGCAACTATGCCTAAAAGTTCCATCGTAGGGAATGCCTTGGGGTATGTTCACACAATTTACTGTAGCGCTGCAGTACATCGTGTGTTTCAGGAGCTCGCGCTGATCAGCGCTTACTCCCGTGCTGCGGGGAGGGGGGCGGCAGTCAGCCGGCCCTATAGACATGCATCACTCGCAGCACGTAATCGCCGCAAGTAATTGACATGCCACTTATCTCCCCGCGCATACAATACGATCGTAACTTTACTACGCGCGGGGGGACAAGGCGTAATCTCATAGAGAACTATGGATTACCATAATTATGGGGCACATTTCCCCGTGTATTAAGCGCAGTATGCGGCGAAATACGTGGTGAAATGTGCCCCAAAATAAGCCGTGTGAAAATACCCTTGGCATGCATTTGTACCATGTGCTTGTACCAGGCTTTAATTAGTATTGTTACGATTAATTGCCCTTGAGTAGAAAAATAGATCTTTTATGAGCGCAGATTTGTAGGTGTTTGCGGTAATTAGAATCTACAACTGTTAATAAGCTCTCCTTATATTTAGTAAAGGGCTTTATTTTGTGAGCTGTAATTGAGTGAGGACAGTGACCCAAATCATTCTATACGCCCATAGTATCTGCTGCGTTTTGTCCCGTGCACGTGGGAATGAAGCTGACGTCTCCAGCTGATCTCTGCCTGCTGCAGTGAGTCATGCGGCGTCCGCTGCAGAGATTTCCCCAGAACTTGTCTGGCTCTGAGGAGTTAACAGGCGACGTCTTACTTCCTGGGCTGTTACCTTCACAGCCAATGAGAAGGAGCCAGAACCCTCAATGGTGACTGTGTGCTTCATAGAGGTCATATCCTCCTCTGCCTGCAAGGTGCAGGCCTACACAGTGCACATTGAGCACTAGGCCTCAGCAAGTTTTACTTTATCAAGTACTCACATGATAGAGAATGTTCTTTCCGCATCCGTTTCCTTTTCTAAAACCTAAATTACTTTCAACCCAATAACTAAAAAGACAACTCAAAAAGTGTGCATGCCCATTACTATGATAGTCTATTTAATACCCGATGTGTAAAGTAATTGACACTTATTAGGGCTTGTTCACACGACGCTTTTGTGATCCGTTTTACGGATCCATTTTACGAATTAACATGTAAATTCTTCTTGCTTTGTACGCCTAAGTGAAAGCCCATAGGAGATAATGGAGTGCGGTTTTGGCAACCTGTCCAAAAGCGCTCCACAATCTGGGCACGTATCGGCGGGGCTTTGATTCCTGAAAGCGGATGCGAAAAGCGCAGTGAGCGGCTGGACGGGGCATCGGTGAGCGGCGGCTGGACGGGGCATCGGTGAGCGGCGGCTGGACGGGGCATCGGCCGTGAGCGGCGGCTGCAGGGGGATGGGTGGATGGATGGGAGGTGAAGTGCTGCAGGGGGATGGCTGGATGGATGGGAGGTGAAGTGCTGCAGGGGGTGGATGGGAGGTGAAGTGCTGCAGGGGGATGGCTGGATGGATGGGAGGTGAAGTGCTGCAGGGGGTGTCTGGGAGGTGAAGTGCTGCAGAGATCAAGGAGATGCGATGAATGGGCTGCAGGGGGGGGGATGAATGGAGAGAGATCCGTAAAACGCAAGTAAAAAAGCATACAATATGGATCAAAATAAAGTATCAACTCCTGCGTTTTTCGGATCCGCTTTCCGGATGCAGTTTTCACTCCTCAAAAACGGATCCGTAAAAAGGATCCAAAACGTCATGTGAACAAGCCCTTACTGTGAGAGTCTGTTTATTATATATAAGTTATATGAAAGTTATAGGCCAAGTCCACACGGCATGGGTTTTTTGTCGGATTTTTAGACGGTTTGCAGATTTGGAAACCGTCAAGCAACCATCCCCATAGACTTTAATAGAAAATCCACCCAGTAGTCTACATGGCACGGATTTCCAGCCAGCTGGATTTTCACACCGCCGGCGTTCCAAAAAATTTGGAATATGCACAATATCCCACCCGGTTTCCGGCAGAAGGTGTGCTAGTCAATGGATAAGGGGGACGGGCGAATCCGCAAACAGAACCATCCCCCAAAGCCATTGAAAAGATTATAAAGTACCAGCCAGTCTTAATAAGAATTTACCAGTATTCGGTCACTGTCGTGTGGCTGCAGCCGTCCATATTTCTGTATTAGGCTATGTTCACACACCGTGCAGTGGGGGCGGGTGGGCCGGCACCTCGCCGGCCCCATAGACATTCATTATCCACGACATGTATCCCACCGGGATAATGTGCATGTCACTTTCTCCCCGTTCGCGAAATACGGCGAGTGGGGAGAGGAGACGGAATCCATAGTTCTCTATGAGAACTGTGGATTACCGTAATGACTGGGACGGATTTCAGCCATATTTCGTGCAGTATAGCGCAAAATACGGAACGAAATCTGTCCCAAAATAAGCCGTGTGAACATTGCCTTATTGTACACGGTTTAGTATCTTCAGGGTTATTCAGACATAAATCTGGGAAAGTATGTCAAAATAAAAACCAAACTTGAAGAGTATATGGTCTGTTTCATGGAGCTGAAATGCAACCTTTAGGCCAGAGCTCCATAGTGATGCCAATAATTCGCTATAAGTGCTTGTTCACACGGTGTTTTTGGATCCGTGTTGGATCTGAAAATCACATCCAAAAATGCAGCGGCGATCAGATACTAAACGGATGCAACATGTAGCTGTGTGTTTGGATGCGTGTTGGAAGCAGCAGGATCGCACCCTATAGGTTATAATAGGGCTGCATCGTTCGGACCAAGAATTGACATGTTAATTCTTGGAATGGATCCTAAAGACGCAATGAGACCCGCAGTGGTGATCACTCGTGTGAACGCTGATGCGTGTCTCATATTAAAAGCAATGTAAATCACATTGCTATTTATTAGATACGTGTTGAGTCTGTTTGGCGTCTGACAAGACGGATCCAAACACGAATCTAAAAGCGTATGTTCTCACGGACTCAACACGCTGTGTAAACATACCCTAAAAATGCAGGACACTTTAGAAACCTGTCAAAATAAACTGCACCAGATATTTCTGTCGCTGGTAAAGCTGCAAACATCTAAGAAGTATCTGATTGTTTATTTCGAAAGGTTTCTGAAGTTACGCACAATTTGCACCTGAGAGACCTACCTTAACTGTTGGACGGAGGAGCAGCTTACCACAACTTCAGTAACGAGAAGCCATTTTAAGTGCAAGGTCCTGTTCACACTGTCATTCAGGGTTTGCATTTCTGTATAGAATGCAGCTCTAGTAATGACATCAAAACCATGTAAATATTGCAGGCCCCATTATAAATCAATGAGGTCTATCAGGCAGGATTGGTCGTTGTCATACACGTGAACAGCGGCTTAAGTTATGTTTTTTTCTATTAAGGTATCTTACAACCAAATATACGGCAGGACACACTTGACATGGTGTGAATAGCGTGCAATGCTGCAAACTGCTTATGTTATCACAGCAATCTTGATTTCTGTAAGGCTATGTTAACACGGCTTATTTCGGGGCATATGTGTGGACGTAATTATGCCGCAAATACGTCCCGAAATAAGTTTCAAATACGTGTCACAAAGTGTGGCGCGTATTTCGCGTCGTAAATACATTCCCCCTTCTTTACTATGGGGATTTACGTCGCGAAATACGCCTCAATAAGTGACAGGGGACTAAATTTTATAATCGTATTTACATGGCGAAAATACGTTGCGGAAATACGCCTTGCGTGAACGACGAGGCGTATTTTACATTGGAATCAATGATAATCTACTTGTTCATTATTTGAAACGTATTTCGGGATGTGATGGCGGAGGTAATTACGTTCGCAAATACGCCCCGAAATTAGCCGTGTGAACATAGCCTTAGCGTTGCTGTGCATTTTTGGTCTAATACAGGACAGCAGTACAGCCATAACATTGAATAGTCCCACATCACAGACACATCCATCTGCCTGTGGGATGCGATCAAGCTCTTACATCAGAAGCATGCCTGGTATTCAAAACTGACATTCATTCCTGTCTAGGAATCCGGGACTGCTATGGCAAGCTTAACATTTACAGTTCAACAGCTTGTTAACAAGCCCCATGGCCATCTCCAGTTTCTAACACCATCACAGAGGACGAGCATCAGTTATCCCACTCAGGCTGACAAACTAGCAGTGCTTGGGTAATATCAACACATGCATGCAGAGGGGAGAAGTACAGAATTATGTGATTTACTAAAGGACCACTTCCCATTATGTGACGGTAGACCACTAGAATACAGTCTCTATGATCAGTGGGTGCTCGATTGCTAAACCCTTTGCCAATCCCGAGGATGCAGGAGCGTTGCTTGCCAGCCACCCATTGTAGTATTATTCAGGTGTATGGGACTAGCGATACAGATAAAACTTACAAAAGGGATCAACCCCTTTATCTAAGATTCATAGGGATCCCAAGAAGCAACATCCAGCCATAAAGCATACAGGTATTGCAAGCCAACAGTTCTGCAGGTAGAACAGTGGCTTACTAGAATTATGCTGCAACGCAGAGACCATAAAGGTATGTTCACAGAGCAGATTTCCAGCACTAAATCAACATGAAATCCAGAGCTAAAGTCTCTCCAATAGGTGATTTTCAGCCTCCTATAGACTAATGTAGAGATCCAGTGCAGAACCCAGTCTAAGAATCTGCACAGCAATCCATGTCGGTGCTGAAAAGGGACCCCGAAAAACAAATCTGTCATGTGCAAAATAGTGCAGATTTTACATCAGAAACAATTAGAATTGCAATCAGATTGGATGCAGATTCTAAAGCTTTCGTGGCAGAGAATTTCTTTTTTTCTGGTCTTCAATGGGATCTAAAACAGAGGCTTGTAACTGCACCACGGTGGCTGCTGTGAATGTAGCCTCAGACAAGATCCACACTGCCATCACTTCAGAGCGTTTCCCCATTTTGAGGTTTGATTTTCAGTTCATACCGATTCTTTATTAGGAAACACAAACAAGTGAACATCTAGACTAGACTCTTAAGCCATGTTCACGTGGCTTATTCAAGCCATAATTGCGGGATGGATTTTGCCCACAATTACGGCTTGAGTAAGGGGCACTGCCTGCCGGCCCCATCGACTTTCATTATCCACGGCGCGTATCCTGCCGGGATGTGCATGTCACGTTCTCCCCGCTCCGTGTATTCGCCGAGTGGGGGAGGAGAGATGGAATCCACAGTTCTCTGAGAACTGTGGATTACGGTAATGGGTGGGACGGATTCCAGCCATATTGCAGCGCAGTACGTCCCTGCAATAAGCCATGTGAATGGCCCTTTAGAGCAAGGACTAAATGTTGCAGTAAAAAGCTTTCTTGGATGTAGCTTAAAGGGCTTGTACCACAATAGAGAATGAAGGCACACTGCTAGAATATCCAAGTAGTAAAGAATGTAAGTGGCACTCACCAATCTTCTTCTTTGTAAAGATTTATTATAAACACTCACGTTACATGGGAAACAAGCACATCCACCTCAGCCTACGGCCGTTTCGCGCACTCTCTCAAGAAAGCGCTAGTCAGTGCGCGAAACTGCCGTAGGGTGAGGTGGATGTGCTTGTTTCCATGTAACGTGGTGTTTACAATAATCTTTACAAGAAGATTGGTGAGTGCCGCTTACATTCTTTACTACTTGGATATCATTGGGACTTTCTATTTGAAGATGAGCACAATGAAATTGGATTAGTGCTGGCTGTTTTATGAGACACTAAATCATATGGAGTGAATTATGGGTGTCGGTGCCGCCTGATTACCTTGAGCTCTTGTTACAGTGCTAGAATATGCCATCATTATCTATTGTGGGTCTCAGGTGGGCCCAACACCTATCTCAAGAATGGGCCCCCAAAAGACAGCACATCCTGAGCCAGTCCTGCTTGTGCACAGCTCTGGCTTTTGTTCTCTGGGTGTTCTGAGCAGAACTGAACACAACACTCATCTGTACTCAGAACTCCCACAGAACAGAATGGAGGGTGACTACACAAGTGTGATTGGCTCCCCTGTGTGACATTCAGCCATGATTTTCTGTTGTGGCAAAACCCCTTTAACCATGTCAGTTCTTAACAGAGCATTTACGGTATGTTCACACAATGTATTGCAGCATGTACAGAGTGTGTTTAGGGAGCGCACACTAATACGCATGTACTTCCATAGTGCAGGGGAGAGGGGGGGGGGGGGGGGCAGCACCCCACCAGCCCCAAAGACATGCATTACACGAGGTGGGTATACACCACAAATATAAAGGTTAATTCTCACCCATGCATACAATATGATCGTATTGTATGAGCAGGGAGAGGAGATGTAATCCATAGTTACCAACCTATAAAGATTGACACTTTGGGATAGAAATTATTGGGCCACCCCTCAACTGATTGCAAGGCCCTTTGCACAGGGCAATAAATCTATAAAACATTGCTATCAACTCATTTTGAAAGGCCCTTAAGAACTAGGCTGGCTGTGGAGTGATATAACTGAAAAACCCCCAGTGTCAATGGCGCATAAGTTGCCCTCTTTGGAATTTGGACAAGTCCACTACATTTCAAACAGCTAGGTGTCCACTCCATGTAAATGAAAGAAACCACCCAAAAACTTAAGTCAATAGGACATGGCTACAGGAGAGTTCCATCAAGACTGACATTAGAAACTTGGTCTTGCTGGGAGCAAACTCTTTAAATTAAGTTCTTCACTTGGAGAGAATGACTTCTGCACCATAAGGAAGCCATTGGCCAACACATCCATCAATGGGATTAGTGTTAGTTGTGTACAGGCCACCAAGTCTAATACCAAGTGGCAGCAGTATGTGAGATGCCTTGTAATGGTCATATCCAATTATGACAGCCCAAACATTCCAGCCCCAGGGTGGCAAAGTAAACACTGAAAGACCAAATATAACATTGATGTTTGAAATTTACACTTTATTGGGCCAAGGTGTTCTGAATTTCTGTACAGCATTGCCCAAGCCATTAAACACACACAAGATTGTTCCATATTTTTTATTTCCTCCAACCTAATTTACTTAAAAACATGACTGAAATAAAAAATAAAGGAGCATTGGGTCCCATCAAGTAAGCCCATCTACCACCATAGGGGCACTACAGATTGTTCACTGCAGGCTCTAATGGAAGTACTTGGGTATAAGGGAATGATTTATGTGAACATGGAAAGCTGGTGAGATGTAATCAAATTGGTTCCCAAATAACCAGTAAGATCACCAGTTATAATTTATAAATAAACGGTGTTTGACAAAAAAAAAAAATATAGAAAGTCCATGAACGCTCAGGGTATGTTACATTTTACAGCATGCCAGGTTAGACAATGGGACGCATTTAGATGTATTTCTTCATCTCATCGTACAAGACCAGCACGAAAGCACCACCCATTCCTCTAAGCACGTTGGACCAAGCACCCTTGAAGAAAGCCTTTGAGCCTTCATCACGTGCAATTTCTTCCCTC
>JAODAL010041972.1:0-35320 GCA_025379985.1 Phyllomedusa bahiana
AACCCCCCAACAACAAGTCCACCCGTTTGCGGGGGCTTGGTGAAAAGGGGGGGCACTTACCCCGTTCCTTGACGGGCTCTTCCAACGCTAGCAGTGGTCCAGCGAACCCCCAACCCTTACTCAATTAGTATATTTTATAAATTTATTTTATCATTAGCTTTTTTTAGGCAGAAAAACTGTATTTCCCAACATCCACATAATAACAAAATTTTATATATATATATAAAAATATATATTATATAATATATTATTTATATAAAATAATAATTAATTTTTAATATTATTATGTAATATGTAAATGTATTAAAATTATGTGTGACCCCCCCCCTTTTTTTCTATTTTGAGATATATTATATAAATTATTATATATAATATATATATTTTTAATAAATATATATATTTAACCACCCATAATATAAAACAATTTATATGGGGTTTTACTTGTTGCATGGTGCACCCAGCAAATTTCTTTTTTTATTTTTATTTTTTTTTTTTAGTATTTCTACAAAATAAAACAGCTTTCATGAAGACTAAATCTAATAACTTTTACTACATTTACCTTGTTAATTAATAGGAGATATCACAAAACCATGTTCTGATTAATTTTATACTGCTTTGGTATGATCAGTAGAATTAATTAAAGCATTGTTGTCTGCCAGTAATAAACTGTTATGTTATTGTATTTGCAGGGTACTGATGACTGACGCTGTTCCCCTTTGGCTTACCACCTAGATTCTACAGTGGCTAGTGACTATAGCATCTGTGGGGTTAATGAGCTGGGATTGAAGTTGTCTCCGATCCCAGTTATTGCAATAGAAGCCTTACTGTCAGCTTCTGTACCTGTGGGAGCAGAATGATGCATATATTTGTGATTTTACTATATATAATCCTTTGCAGATGAGATATATGTTAATATACATTTGGGTCATATTATAATTATCATTTCCTTTTTTTTTATAAACAGCGGTGCCTAGGTCATGAAAGTAGTTATGTGTTGTGAGCTGGTGTGGTGGGTACAAAGGCAGGGCCGGACTGGGAATAAGAATCAGCCCTGGCACTAAGCCCCCAGCAGCCCACACACAATATCCGCTTAAAAAAATGCCCCTTGTTCTTGCACCTTGCCAGTTAAAAAATTTACACTATAAAGCTGCTTTTCACACGAGATTTTTTGGTGGTTTTTGTGCAGAAAGGCAGACAGTTAATGCTAAATTTCTGCACAAAAAAACGCATAAAAAAAATGCCCCCAAAACCGCTCGTGTAAAGCCCCTACAACCAGTAAAAAAGAAACAGTGGTGCAGAGAAACCCTCATCCAGAGTAGGTGGGCACTTGCTTTTCAATCGGGGCAAGCCCACACTGAACTAAAACCCCCAACAAAAAACAAACCCCCCACCATCACATCCCCAAGTCGGGGTCACCTCACATGAAATAGGCATGATCAACACAGAAGTAAAATGCCCCCTGGCGCGGGACTCACGGAGACGTCATCATGTGGGAGTTTTTCTCTCCCCTTTTCTTTCCTTCCCCCCAAAACCCCAATGTCTTCCTGATGAGTTTTTCCCCTTCCCATTTCTTTTTTGTCCATACAGCATGCAGTTTTCCCTTTTCCCTAGTGGTCCTACTGTCCCTTGTTTTCAAAAAAACACTTAGACTCTTTTTTTCCCAGCACTTTCCTATCAATTCCCCCAAACAGCGTATGTTAGACCCGAAAAATTTGAAAATAAAAAAATGTAAAAAGTGGCATGAAATAGGTAACCCCCTTTCGGCAGGCAGGGCCCGTATGTAGATAGCGGGCCAGTATGAGGAAGCGGGCCAGAATGGGTAGGCAGGGCAGTAGCAGGCAGGCGGGGCCCAGTATGCAGGCAGGCAGGGCCAGAAAAACGGCAGGCAGGGAAAGAAATACGGGAGCAGGGACAGGACAGGGACAGTATTAGGAAAGCGGCAGTGTTTAGGCACCCAGGCAGTGTATGGGTAGGCAAGGTATTATAGGCACCAAGGAGGTATAGGTAGGCAGGCTATTATGGGGCAGCCAGGGCAGGGAAATAGGCACCAGGGCGGGGAAGGGTATAGGCAGCCAGGGCGGGCTCATATAGCCAGGCGGGGCTTCATATCCAGGGGCAGGGTTTAAGGTGTCAGGGCGGGGATCATTAGCCGGGGCAGGGTATGGTACCGGGCGGGATCATATACAAGGAAGTATAGGTACCAGGAAGGATATTGGTAGCCAGGGCAGGGCTCATTAGCCGGGGCAGGGTATAGGTAGCCAGGGGGCATATATACCAAGGCAGAGAATAGGTAGCCAGGGCGGGGCATCAATAGCAAGGGCATGGTATAGGTACCGGGCAGGGTTGGGGTAGCCAAGGCAGGTTAGGTACCAGGGCAGGGCTATATACCAGGGCAGGGTATGGAGCCAGGGGGGGCACATTGCCGGGCAGGGGGAAGGGGTTACCCCCAGGGCGGGGCATCATAAGCCAGGGCAAGGCATTATAAGGTAGCGAGGGCGGGGTATCTATACCCAGGGCAGGATCATATAGCCGGGGGGGCATCATATAGGTACCAGGGCAGGGACATTTAGGTAGCCTGGCGGCTAAAAGCCAGGGCAGGGCATATATAGTAGGGCGGGGCATCATATAGGTACCCAAAGGGCGGGCATCAAAAAACGGGTTAGGTACCCAGGCAGGGCATCAAATGGGGTAGCCAGGGCAGGGTACATAAGGTAGCCAGGGCAGGGATCATATGGACCCAGGGGGGGATCATATAGGTACCAGGGCAGGGACATATACCGGGCAGGGCATCAAAATAGTACCCCAGGGAGGGTTTCATATACCCAGGGAGGGTCAATAGGGTTAGCAGGGAGGGTACATTGGTAGCCAGGGCGGGCATCATATAGGAGCCATGGCAGGGGCTCATATAGCCAGGGCGGGCATCTTATGGGTACCAGGGAGGGTATCATTTGCCGGGCAGGGCATCATATGGTACCCCGGGGCAGGGTTCAATGCCAGGGCAGGGGGCATCAAAGGTAGCCAGGGCGGGTATAAATACCCAGGGCAGGGCATCTATAGGTAGCCAGGAGGGTAAATATACCAGGGCATTTATCAAAAGCCGGGGCAGGGCACATTAGCCAGGGCCCGGGACATCATATAGGTAGCCAGGGCAGGGCATCTTTAGCCAGGCGGGGGTATCATATAGGTAGCCAGGAAGAGCTTCATTTACCCAGGGCAGGGTACATATAGGTACCAGGGCGGGGTATCATATAGGTAGCCGGGGCGGGGCATCATAAGCCAGGAGGGCAATTTATAGGTACCCGGGTAGGGCATCAAATAGCTAGCCGGCAGGGCCATATAGGCACCAGGGCGGGGGTATATATAGGTGCCGGGCGGGGGCATATATGGTAGCCAGGGCAGGCATCATATGTCGGGGCGGGATCATATAGGCAACAGCCACTCCCCCTTTTTTTGGGGGCGGGGGGGGTCCCCTTTTTGGGGTCCCCCCCCGCCTCCCGGGGGAGGGGGATTTTTTCCCCCCCCCAGCAGGTGGGGGGGGTCTTAAATGACCCTGGCGCCGGGGTAGCGCTGGTGCGCTACTCTGGCCCGCCCGGGCCCTTCCCCCCGGGGTGAAGCGGGCGTGCGCCCGCTTTACCCGCCCGGAAACCCCACTGAGCGGGAGGAGGCAAGGGGGGGGATCGTTCCCCTCCCCCCTCCTCCCCGTGTATGTACAGTGCCGGTGGTTTCCGTAAAACCCAAAGTCCTCACAGAGGAAGTGGGGCGCGCTGCAGGGGAGTGACGCGCGGCTGCATCACTTCCCCTGGACGCTGGGAATCGGCTGGGGTGGCCCCTCTGCAGGGGCTGGTCAGGTAAGGGATTTTATTATTTATTTTTTTGTTTTAGGGGGGCACTGTTGGGTACAATGGGGGGTTACCGGGTACATGGGGGGTTCCTGGTACAATGGGGGGGTCTACCTAGCAAAAATGGGGGCAATACCTGGCAACAGAAGGCACTACCGGCACAAGGGGGGCACTATGGTACATGGGGGGGGGACTACCGGACAATGGGGGGGGACTACTGGCTACAATGGGGGGACAAACCGGCAACAATGGAGGGACTCCCCCGGCAAAAATGGAGGAAACCCTGGTACTAATGGGGCACTCCCGGTATAAAGGGGGAAACCTGGAAAAAATGGAGGCACACCTGGCTAACAATGGGGGCATACCTGGGAACAATGGGGGCAACCTGGCTACGAGGGGGCACTACCTGGGAAACAAGGGGCATTACCTGGGCCCAAAAGAGGGGGCACTACCTGGCAAAAATGGGGCTCTACCTGGCAAACAAAGGGGCACTTTCCCGGAAACAATGGGGGGACTACCCGGAAAAAAATGGGGGGAATTACCTGGCTAACAAAGGGGGGCATTTACCTGGGTACAAATATGGCTCTACCGGCTACAGAGAGGGCATCTATTTGGCTACAAGGGGGGGCTACTGCCGTAAGGGGGACTACCTGGTTTTTGGGGGGTACTACCGGGAAAGGGCATCTACCTGCTTTCTTCCAAAGCCGTTTTTCGTTGGGGGGTAAGTGTGGGTTTTTTAAGGGCGTGGCATACCCCAAAAATGGGTGGGCATGCAAAATTTTTCCCCGCGGCCGTTAGGCGCCCCCACTGGTGTCTTTCCCGCTTTTTTATTTTAAAGTTGCCAACTATCTATGGTGCCAGGGGAGGGGGATCATTAGGAACCGGGGAGGGCATCATTACGTAACCAGGTCAGGTATCATACACCAGGTCGGGCAATTATGGCAGCCAGGGACGTAAAAAAGTAAAAAAAAAAAAGTAATACTCACCCCCGGACACCCGCTGTCCCTCCTCTTTCATTTCCCGGAAAGGGGCGTTGGCCGCTCACTGCAAGTGGCGGGCCGGACAGGGCGCACGTGACGTCAAAAACATCCCGCCGCCCCCCGCGGTTTCTCCTGGGAGCGAAAAAAGACGGATCAGAAGATCCCCCATGTTCAGGCTCGGGTGCTCCTGAACCGCACGTGCAAGCGGCGGCCTTGATGGGGTGCAGGCCGGGTCAGTGACCCGGCCGTGCGCCGGGTTTTTACCGAGGGGGGCATGTCCCCCCCCTGCCACAGGGGGCCCGGGCGCTGATCACCAATGCGGCCCTGTAGGTGCCACAACCGGGGCCGGACTCGGGGCCCCGGGGGTAACACCGTCCCCCCTCGGGGGCGATCCGAGCCGGCCCCTGCGGCCCCCACCCCCAACGGCCCCCGGGCAATGTCCCGGGGTGCCCTATTTGGGCAGTCCGGCCTGTAAAAGGGGATAAAGGTAGCAGTAGACGTCTGCAACAAATTTTCCCTCTTTGCTGTCATAAAAAGGTGGCAGCATTTCTGAAACTTTACAGTTTGTAAACTGATTGTGTGTTGTTATCGTGGAAGTGAATCATGAAAGGACAAATGGCACCACTAAGAATAAGCAACTGTGGAGCACCAAGTGCTATTGATATGAGAGGTGAACATCGGCTAGGGTAAACTGTCATCCTAAAGAGGAGCATCTTCAAATCAAAATAAACCAGAAGCCAACCAAATGTGTGTCTAAAACAACAGTTCAGTAAAATCTATTGTGCATTGGAATATCAAGCAGATGGTCACTGAATTACTGCTCTCAAATGTGTATTTTCACAGAAGCATTGGAATCAGGTTGCCTTCTTTGATAAATCGTGTTTCTGCTTCATTGAACAGATTTACATTGGTATTTCAGGCAAGACCCACCAGAGAGCAAACAAACTGCAATCATTGCTGGAAGAAATTCTGGGAAATATTTTTGTGGCATTCTATGGGCTCACTCATCCATGTGGAAGGTACTCTTAACCAATTTGAATATTAATCCATCCTTGCAGATCACATATACCCATGTATGCTGATTGTCTTTCCTGGAGTGGATGGGAACTCCCAGCTAGAAAAGGCTAGAAATGATTGAAAGAGCATGACCAAGATTTCCAAGTATTGCCTTAGTCCATTAATTCTGCACACTTAAACTCAATTAAACATCTTTGGAACAACTTCAGTCACTATGCTCACAATATGATATGCTCTCGCACGCACCCTCCAGCAGCTTTAAGATGCACTGCAGTTGTCACAGTGTCTGTGACAAACTACCAGGACCATACTGAGTGACTCCCAGCCCATCTAGCTGCTGTCCGTGCTGCACATGGCAGATGCTTTGGATATTAGCTGGTGGTCATAGTTATGTGACTCCACTGTGTATGGACATCATTTTGTCTAGGAGTTAATTTCAGCAATAATGCATTCCTTTTGTCTGATATTCAAATACATTATCAAAGGCTATGACACTTATTCACTTATCAAAAAAAGTTAAAAAAAATAAAAAAAAAATAGGGAAAACAATTGAAAGAAACTTGGGTAACTATGAAAATCAATTACAACACTGCAGTCCATAAAATGGATCAAACAAAGAAGTAACAAAGTATGAAATAAATAGACAGATGTTTGCCAAAAAGATAGAAATGTAATAACGCAGATAAAACCAACTATACAGGAAAAAACATGTGAGATTAATATGCTCTTTGAGAGATTCTGGCAAGATGTTTTCTGATAATTTTTCACAATGATATAATAACAGATGTAGGTCTGGCTAAAATATATGCATATTTTAAGAGAAACCATAATTCTAAACTAAAACCAGAGATTAGCAAGGAAATAGAAACACCCATTTTGTAATGTGAACCAGGCAAGTTATTACTTTCTGATGTAAATCCTACTTTTTATTATAAATTCATACTGAGTATTCACGCTTCTTGTCTGTACATAGGCTCTATTAGTATACAGTAGACAAGCTAGCCATAACTTAACACCTAGTAACATTTAAAAAAAAAACCTTGGCCTGTCGAGGTGCCAACTCTTCAACACCTCTGAAGGTATCCTGTTGTATCTGGCAAAAAGACAGTAGCATGGAATCCATGGATCGTTTTTGATGAACCTTTGTTGCGTTCATCAAACTATTTCTGAACAATTGTTGCAACGTGTATTCTGCTAATAGAGGCTCCTGCCAATAAGGAATGCTATTGGCTTGCTGCAGCTGCGTCACATATGCAACACGGCAGCAACAGCCTTTTTGTGCAAAACACAAGTGTTCCATACTTTACACAGACAGTAAGGGAAGACACATGCAGACTTATTAAATACACTAGCACCCAGTTTGGTGGGTGCCGTGTGAAGATAGGGCATTTATAAGTAATCATCTTACAGCCCACGAAAAAGTGAACTAAATAAACAACAGAAGATAAATCTTGAACGAGAAATATTCTTTTGAAACTGTTCTAAATCATATCCACAAATCTACATTAACCTTATGAGTCATTTTAATTATTTGACATGCTTTTCTACGGATTCCTTCTATAAGCATTTTTTTTATCCCTTCGTGAGTCACGGTTTGGCCAGTTTTCATGCCAATTTTTATAGCTTTTACTCTCAACCTCTACTTTTGTTACACATTTTAGACATGGAAATAAGCTAATAAATCGGTCAGGTCAACATCTTTTTCATAGAAGAAGAGTGTGTAACTCATATTAAGTAATTAGCCTTAGACTAGTTTCAGATGGTCATACTGTGGGCGCATTTAGGAGTGTAGTATGACTGCAATACTCAAATGCTTTTGGGTTCGACTGAATTAAATTCAGATGATCATAGAACAACTATCCTACAGCCATGTAAAACAGCTAAAATTAAGGCTTGCACACAAATTACTTGCACAGTTACCGACAACTACGTATTAAATGTTCAGCATTTTTTTAATTAATATTCTGGTCCCTTTAATTGACAAAGCAATTTCATACAAAGTAGCAATATTCATTGCAAATGGAAATGTCAGCTTATTGTGTACCCTTAATACACAAAAGGTTACTTTTTTATGTCTTGTTTATATAATTTCTGTAATATAACAAAAAAATCTAAAAATGTGTCTTATCACACTACACATTCTATCAATTCTACCTAAAATAATATATTCTTTGTTCTGCTTTTGCCAGTAAATTAAGGAGCAGGAGCTTGTACTTTGTTCTCAAATGAAATAACAAAAACAACTTTTAATGAGTCACTAAATTTACTGTTGATGCACATTGCCTATATTGCAGCACCAAGTGGTTGTTATTTTCAGGACAGGGACATTTCCAGGATAGAAAATGTGCCAGCCATATGCTAATTATCTTTTGCCACAAAGACAAGTGCATACAACTAAATACTAAGACTCCCTGAACCTACACGTCTATGGGCTAGCATTTGACAAAAATGGTGGTAAACTAGATTGAAATAACGGTCTGACATTTATTAGAATGGAAAAAACTCAAAATTGTAGTGGAGCTGAGTTTTATGTTTTTAAGCAATAGAAACTTGAAAGGATAAAGGTGTTAGTTCTTGAAGGGATGTAGAGAAAGGAAGTTAAAGCCCTGATGTGTTTTTTTGCCAATACTGAATAACATAGGCTATTATTGGCTCTTATAGGGTCTCTTGTATGCTTTGTATATACAGTTAATATTGAATGGTTGTGTCTCTTACAGGTTGTCTGCCATCTTAATGCATCCCTTCACTCTAATAACAGAGTCTCCTATTATTCCTAGGTAATGCAGGTTTAGCCTGTGTCTACTGTCTCCCATTTGTGAATACTTGCTTTTTCCTTGTCTACTTCAATGAGCAGCAGTTAGGGGAGTGCAGTGTCAAGCTGCATATTTCACAAATACACTGGAGATTCTGAACACAGCAGATAAGAGAGACAGGCAGTGTAAGTCAAGAGAGTTGCATTTTATAGATTCACCTCCTATATCAAAATTGGAGATAACCTATGACTTAGTCAAGTTTTTTAAATTTATTTTTAAATGAACAGAACAGATCATTGACTTTGCAATAATAATTATACAAAGAACTAAAATAGGTTACTCCTTTAGATACAACAGTGACTCTAAAACCTGACATTATCCCCTTTCGCAGAAACAGTGTTTATCAGGTATTTCTTTATAAATATCTCTCACACCAATTGGGAGAGGTTTTTTTCCTGCTCCTCCTTAGAGATTTGTTAGCTATGCCATGTTTAAAGGGACCCTTGTCCATATAACCTGTTTCTAACCCCCTTAAAGCATCTTGAGAGTTTCAGCTCTTGACCTCAAGTTGACTATTTATGAACCCTCTGTTCATAGACAGGTGATCTAACTAAAATATGAAGTGATTATAGTACAATGATAAATTAATTGTGGATTATTTGATGGAGAAATGCAACACTGCCCTAAACCTCAACATTTCCCAATAATGCTTTTCAGCTGGTATTCTGTACCTGTCACACTTAAAAGGGTTTTTTCTCACCTCCATAATAAGCTTTTAAAATGTAGGGAAGTGTAAGTGAAGCCTATTACTAAATACATAGCTTTTTTATTTTGCTTTGTTCAGGAGATAAAAAAAGAATAGGGTCGACATGTCCGAAATGTGTAGTATCCATGCCAGTTTTAGGCACATTAAATCAGTGTAAAGTGCGCCTGAAAGCCCAATACTTTCTAAAAACTGGCATCAGGTGTACCATAATGCGCCTAAAAAGGTGCATTGCGCAAAACTCGTGCCGCCTAGCATATCATTGGTAGTATATGTAATGCGCCTATCGCGGCACATTGCCCGACGGAGGTGCATAATATATGTAATGCGCCTCAATAGGCGCATTGCGTGACGGGGGCGCACAGTGCACCATATTGAGACTCATTACAAAGTGTTGTGCCCGGCGTATAATGTGCCTAGTTTTTGTGTACAACAGGTCATTTAAAAGAAGAATATGGTGTCAAAAGTGCTTTTGGTGCAAAATAGACAAAGAAACTGGTGTTGACGTGTTGGGAAATGTCACCCTTAGTCTACTGCAAGTGTACACAGGTTTCTCTTGGTTGCCGACCACCTCTATTTGTGCTTTCTCTTATCTGATTGAACACACAAAAAATAGGACATTACTTACTTAAAAAACACCACCATTTTGGGCCTTGTTCACAGCACAAAGGCTGTACTAGACTGGGCCCAGGAGCAGGCATCGATAGCCTTAAATGCTCCTGGGAAAAAAAGATGACAGGTGCAGCTGATTGCTGAAAAACAACTCAAAGATCCCACAGCTGGGGAACACTTACGTGATACAGACTGCAAATTAGCTTGGTACCTGTTCACACATCAGCATGCTGAAAAGCCACAGTATAATGCATGGAGAGACTGCAGAAAAGCAAAAATACCTATTAAGCAACCACTCACACATCCTCAGGGCATGAGAGGGGTGGGGAGGGGGGGTGGCTGCCGGTATCACAATTTTATATAGATAAAGCAATACATAAGGGTGCAAATGTGTGGTGCACCATGCTGGCTTACAGCCTCTTAGTGACGCCCATACTAACAGCTTAGGCGGGCTGCCCAGCACTTCTGGGTGTCCAACACAAAAAACATAGTCACCCCTAGCTCCCCAGCATTGTTGGGCAGATAAAAAAAATGTCATACTGGAAAATTGTTAAATATGAGGCATTAGTTGGCACCAGGGCCCCAAATATGCAAGCTCGCGAGCCTCTTCATGGCTCTTCATGTCTTGCGAGTCCCTACACTAATAATTTACAGAAAAAACACACAAAAAAATAGGACATGACCTTACTTACTTAAAAAACACCACCATTTTGGGCCTTGTTCACAGCTCAAAGGCTGTACTATACTGGGCCCAGTAGCAGGCATCTATAGCCTTAAATGCTCCTGGGAAAACATGACAGGTGCAGCTGATTGCTGAATAACAACTCAAAGATCCCACAGCTAGGGGAACAGTTACCTGATACAGACTGCACATTAGCTTGGTACCTGTTCAAACACAAGCATGCAGAAAAGCCACAGTATAATGCAAGGAGATACTGCAGAAAAGCAAAAATATCTATTAAACAACCACTTACACATCCTCAGGGCTTGAGGGGTGGTGGTTGCCAGTATCACAATTTTATATAGATAAAGCAATACATAAGGGTGCAAACATGTGGTGCACCATGATGGCTTACAGCCTCTTAGTGAAGCCCATACTAACAGCTTAGGCGGGCTACCCAGCACTTCTGGGTATCCAACACAAAATACATAGTCACCCCTAGCTCCCCAGCACTGTTGGGCAGATAAAAAATATCATACTGGAAAAAAATGTTAAATATGAGGCATTAGTTGGTACCGGGGCCCCAAATACGATATTGTTGCATTTCTGCAGTCTCTCCATGCATTATACTGTGGTTTTTCTGCATGCTGGTGTGTGAACAGGTACCAAGCCAATGTGCAGTCTGTAGCTGTTCCCATAGCTGTGGGATCTTTGAGTTGTTATTCAGCAATCAGCTGCCCCTGTCATCTTTTTTTCCCAGGAGCATATAAGGCTATAGATGCCTGCTCCTGGGCCCAGTCTAGTACAGCCATTGAGCTATGAACAAGGCCCACAATGGTGGTGTCTCTTATCTGATTGAGCTAAGCTATCATCAGTCAGTCAGTTCAACCATGGTGAGTAACTCCTGAGTCTTATCTCTAGCACAGGAGCTTGTTTACCTAAATTAATGACAAGTTTTAAGCGTTAGAGATCTGTAGCTTTGTGCACTACAACTTTTTAAATCTCCAGCAGTCATGTCACTTCAAAGAGAACAGCTAAGAATAGCAGAGCTGATATACCAGTCACTGATATAGACCCACCTACAGCCTGACTAGGAAGTGTGAGTCTACAGCTGGCTGTGGCTCTGTGAAACTGCATATTGAGAATACCCTTTTAAAGGTGATAGTGAATTCCCTGGTTGCAATTAAAAATGGCAAATAACTATGTAAATAAGCAAGGTGTTAGAAGCCCCCTGCTCTTCACTTTTTGACTCCTCTATAGGGATCTTTTCTTCGCTATAGGGTACTCCTAGGTCTCTACCCATGGTACAGTATCCAGGAGAAACAGATGACTTTATAGAATGTGGTGCTTAAGGATAATGCGATAAACTTGGTCAGACAGGTAACAAGTCAGGAAAGATGGAGTTCTATCATCTCAGTATACAGATTGTCACAAACTACAAGACAATTTTTAAGGCAGATGGCAGACACACAGGATAGTCACAAACAGGGATGAGTGAGCTGTAAAAAAGAGTGAGAAATTCAGGTCGAACGCCGAACCAAATGCCAAACTGAACGGCAAACCCCATTAAAGTCAATGGGAGATGTTGTTCAGGTTAATTTTTATACTAATACAGGTGGGGAACAGCTGCAATTACCTTCCATAACAGTAAAATGGATACCTGGAACAACTTAGTGAAGACAATTTGCCTCTAAGAGTCACAGAAAAAAATTCATGGGCTAAAATCATTCATTCCTTTAAATGGCTAATTGAAAAGATGATTACTGCGAAGCTATATGAGATGCAGCGCTAGCAGCTGCTACGGGGTCCCTTTGACACATAAGAAGACACCGGTATTAGAAATGACACATGGTAACTGGCAGGAAGCCCCTATCACTATTTCCACCAGGGCCCAAGAACATTTCATATATGTAGTGGCAGCAAGAACATCCCAACGGTGAACATGGAAGTTCAGCTGGCAGGGCCATAGTTATAGGGGTGCAGTGGTAGCTAGGGCTGCTGTCAGTCATCAGTTAACCGTTTCAGGGCCCCATGCAGCTAAATCAAATGGGGCCCCCACCCATTACTAGTTCCTATTTTTAACATATCTCTTGGCCGCTTTATGATTAGAGCCCCTGACAGGAGCACTGCCCTATTGGCACCCCTTTTACAGAAGCCTGACCCCAAAACCAGCAAAAATGACCTTTTGGACACTCAGAATAAAAGTTGATGACGCTGCAACGCTGAAAGTCGGGCCAAAGCAGGGTGCGAACGCTGGAAGTGTGAGCTAAGACCTTGAGCCTTCCTCAGGAGACAGTTAAGAGTCAGTTAGCACTTGAGAAATTTCTGCATATGCGAGAGCGCCTGCCCATCCATATAAAATTCTAAAAAGCCTTACATAGCACCATCACATACTGATATTTACGCAACAATGGAATATTTTGCAAAGGATATTGTGACATTATGCCATAAACTCATAGGGAATGAATTCAAGGAGCTCAGGTTCCTTTCCATGAGTGCGAAAGAAGTGAGCTTCTCTTGGTTCAGCTGGCTGACGCTTCAGTTCCACCCAGATACCCTTCTCCTTGGCTTCCTTTTTCTTCATTTCATTTTCCTAGACACGCTGGAGGAAACTATCTCTGCTCTTGGAGTGGTGAATGTGCTCCACATGGATGTTGATTTTACCCTTGATCTGCTTATTCACAGTTATACACACGGCATGCTGTGTATCATTGTAGATCCTGCCAGTCTTGCAATGATAGCATTTATGTGGCATGCCTTTTTGTGTGGTGCGCATACCCTTAATGTACACAATATCGCCCTTCTTGTAGATGCGCATGTATGTTGACAAAGGCACAACTCCATATTTACTGAAGGGTCTGGAGAACATATACCGGGTTCCACACCTTTTGCCTCTTGTGTTTGTCATTTTTGCACCTTAAAGATGGCGAGTCCAGTGGAAAGAGAGGGACAAGCTTCCTTCTCCTCCTCTGAGGGCATCAACGATTGGGTGTCACAGCAGACAAAATCATCCTCTATGGCCTCTTGATCTTTTGAAAAGCCTTCTGACCCCAACCGCATTGTGTCATCAAAGAGCTCTTCAGAAAATGGATTATGTAGTGTGGTCTGTTTATTGGGTGACATTTGGCCAGTTTTTGCTTCAGTTTGGACTGATGATGACGATATTTGTGGCCCTGACTAAGAGGAAGAGGAGGTACTATCATTGGATGCAGGGTGTGTTAACCACTGAAGAACAGATTGGCGCCGTTCTTCAGAAATGAGACGCACAGGGAACCAACCAAGCGATGACAGGCCTGACGGTCCTGCGACTGACGATGTGCTCGCTTGTGTGTTGTCCAGAACACTGGAAGGAGTGCCTTGTCTCGTACCTCTAGCTCCACATCCTACACCCCTCCTTGCTCGCTTACCACCTCTAGTTCACTCCATGTTCAAAAATATAAATATTAAAAAGGTCAAGATTTGTTCACAGTCTCTTATTGAAGAACTGTACGCCAAAGACAGCAAATTACAAGTGTTCTTAAATACCTATGATTTCCAACTGGCAACTAGGATTAGAAATATAATTTTTTCTGTGGAATATCTGTGAAATGGGTTCTTATGGAAGAACCATGACAGCAAGACAGCACATTAAAAGTGTTCTTAAATGCCTTTACTTTGCAACTGACAAATTGGAGTAGAAATAGAATTTTTTCTATTGAATATCTGTGAATGGCGTTTTATGGAAGAACAGTGACAGAAAATCAATAGTGTTCTTTAATGCCTATACTTTGCGACTGGCAAATTGGAGTAGAAATATAAATTTTTCCATGGAATATCTGTGAAATGGGGTCTTATGGAAGGATCCTGACAGCAAGTCAACAGTGTTCTAAAATGTCTGTATTTTGCAACTGACAAATTAGAGTAGACATAGAAATTTTTTTTTTATGGAATATCTGTGAAATGGGGTCTTATGGAAAGACCCTGACAGCAAATCAACAGTGTACCTAAATGACTATACTTTGCAGCTGGCAATAGGATTGTAACATAATTTTTTCTATGGAATATCTGTTAAATGGGGTCTTATGGAAGGACCCTGACAGCAAATCAACAGTGTTCTTAAATGCCTATACTTTGCAACTGGCAAATAAGAGTAGAAATATAATTTTTTCTATGGAATATGTGTTAACGCTGTCTCATGGAAGAACCCTGGCAGCAACAGTGCGACACAGAAGTCTTCTTGAATCAAAAAATTTAACTATACAAGCAAATAGTATTAAGAAAAGATTTCTTTCTATGGAATATCTGTTAACGTTGTCTTATGGAAGAACCCAAGAAGCAACACTGCACACTTGCATTTCTTTCTATGGCAGATTTGCTTATGGTGTCTTCTGCAGTGGCTGGACCCCGAAAACAGGAGAAATGAACTTTTGGGTACAATGAATAAAGATGGTAAAAATGCAGCCAGCTATACAAAACTATACACTATACAAAAGCTATACAAAACTCCCTAACTGCCTAACTATTGATGTATATGATTCCCTAAGCTAGTTGCCTCCCACTAATCTAACTAGCTAGAAATGTTTTTTCTGCCTGCTGGCAAACAAGCACAGTGTGTTCAGTACAGATAGTAAGAAATGGTGTTCAACAGGAAATACAGTGACATACACATAAGACGGTCATGTGATTTTAGCAACCAATGAGATCCCTACACCCTCATTGGTGACGTTTTTGACCCTCCTCTGTGCTCTGCACTGATTGACTGGCTGCCAAAACTGGAGGATGCAGCTGAAAATGGCACCGAACACTTATCCTGAACTCAAATTTTTACGGAATTTGCGGCAAAAAAGTTGGTTCAGCTTGGAAAATATGTAAAATTCAACTCGAACTAACCTTTTTCCGAACGGTTCGCTCAACACTAGTCACAAAGAAACTTTGGTGAAAGCAAAGAGTAACAAAGTGAATGTACTGTTGCAGTACAATAAATAGAGGTAACCTATTGCTCACGAAATAAGGGGTCCCGTGACATAAAGCATGGAGTACAGGCAGATGTGAAAGAGAAAATTAGTATTGTGCACTGACTTTTTAAATATCTAAGGACCAGTGTGCATGCACCCAAGATGGTCTGAAGACAAAAGAGACAATATTGTTGACGGCACAAGCGCCAGAGAAATGAGAGCCAACAGACAAGACCACATAGAGGAGACAATGGAGGATCAGCTGCAGCTGGTGTGTGACAGTACCTATAATTAAATTCTGTATTTGCCTTTCTTTAATAATATCTTCTATTTCTTTTGGTCAGGTATCTTTGCTTTACCTTTCCAAAGCCTATTGTGGTTTTCCAATCTTGTTGTTTTCACAGAAGCTACTCTCTTCATTTCTGCTTCAGCTTTCCATTTCCTGTTCAGGCTAAGGGAGGTTCTACAATATTGACTGAATTTTTAAAAATATCTGCCAACTCCTATTCCTAGCTGTACCTACTAAATCGACATTGCTTATGGATAGTGTTGAGCGATTACGTTGGCTATCGACATCGGGCGATAGTCGATAGTCGGCCACCATCGATAAGGTTTTTCGATAGTGAGCAGTCGATTATGAGCGATGACCATTAAAGTCTATGGGAGAGCAACAACACCTTCATTCTTACACCCAAACAGGGCTGGAGAAGCTGGAATTAACAGCCACAACAGTCAAATGGATACCTGCTACATCTTAGGCACAACACTTAGGCTATAAAAGCCACAGAAAAAAAGTCACACACCATTCACTATCCCTGTCTTGTACCACAGCATGACCCTTAAACCTGCATCACCCACAAATTAAAAAGTGCCAGAAGGCAGTATGAAAATGAACCATCATTTTACTTGAACTGGACATTGAATATCCCTGTCCTGGAATGCAGCATGAGCCCCAAACCTGCATGACCCCCACATTTAAAAAGTGCCGGAAAAAGGAGTCTTTCAACCACCATTTTAGTTGAACTGGACATTGACTATACCTGTCCTGGGCCACAGCATGAGCCCCAAACCTGCATGACCCCCACATTTAAAAAGTGCCGGAAAAAAGGAGTCTTTCAACCACCATTTTAGTTTCACTGGACATTGACTATACCTGTCCTGGGCCACAGCATGAGCCCCAAACCTGCATGACCCCCACATTTAAAAAGTGCCGGAAAAAGGAGTCTTTCAACCACCATTTTAGTTTCACTGGACATTGACTATACCTGTCCTGGGCCACAGCATGAGCCCCAAACCTGCATAACCCCCAGATTTAAAAAGTGCCGGAAAAAGGAGTCTTTCAACCACCATTTTAGTTTCACTGGACATTGACTATACCTGTCCTGGGCCACAGCATGAGCCCCAAACCTGCATGACCCCCATATTTAAAAAGTGCCGGAAAAAGGAGTCTTTCAACCACCATTTTAGTTTCACTGGACATTGACTATACCTGTCCTGGGCCACAGCATGACCCAGGGCCAGAGTTACAGTGGGTGCGGTGAGAGCCCAGGCTGGCGTCCGTCATCTATTAACACGCAGGTTAAAATGCCCTGATGACGCAGCAACGAAAACTGTCGTGCTGAAGCAGAGTGCGGAAGCGGAAGTGTGAGAACTCCAGCCTTCCTCAGTACACAGTCAATACCTGGTAGCGCTTGCCCCTCCGTATGAGTGTGGACCAATTGAGCTTCACTTGGAAATACTGGTGGTTAACGCTCCTGTTACACCCAGGTGCCCTTTATCTTGGCATTCTTTTTCTCATTTTACTCAACGTGCTGGAGGAAATGTTCTCTGTACTTTGTTCTCTGTCCGTGCTCCATACTCCATGTCCTCTGAATAACCTACATCTGGTCAAGTTTTCCTGTACCTCCCTTGTACAATTCAGAGGAATTTTTTTTTACCAGCTATTTTGTACATGCAAGTTTTTTAGTAGTTTAATTCTAGAAAACACATTTTTTAAAATCGGATGGAATCCCACCATGTCTTTGTTTCTCTTTTTAATTGTATTAAATGGGTTGTCTCAATAAAGGGATTGATAGCTATGTTAAAGATCTTGCAAAAACAAGTCATTTTGCAATATGTGTCCATTAACAGTGTCCTACCTATTCCTGTTTCTGACAGCACCATCACCCTTGAGCCACTCTTGACCATTGTGAAGAACAAATGTCTGTTAGAAACAACATTTACGTGGATGCTGCGTCAATGAACAAAGCTGGGTGCGCAAAAGTCAAAAAACACGTATCTGTTATGTTTTCATATAATACACGGTATTTCTTGCACCTTTCAATTCACCTGTGGTGACTATAGAATTGCTGTTTTAAGATTTACGTGGATGCTGCGTCAATGAACAAAGCTGGGTGCGCAAAAGTCAAAAAACACGTATCTGTTATGTTTTCGTATAATACACGGTATTTCTTGCACCTTTCAATTCACCTGTGGTGACTATAGAATTGCTGTTTTAAGATTTACTTGGATGCTGCGTCAATGAACAAAGCTGGGTGCGCAAAAGTCAGAAAACACGTATATGTTATGTTTTCGTATAATACATGGTATTTTTTGCACCTTTCAATTCACCTGTGGTGACTATAGAATTGCTGTTTTAAGATTTACGTGGATGCTGCGTCAATGAACAAAGCTGGGTGCGCAAAAGTAAAAAAACACGTATCTGTTATGTTTTCGTATGATACACGGTATTTTTGGCAACAAACAACCTTTGCTGACTACAAGATTGCTGGATGGTAATTTAACTGCAAGGTAGATATATCAACACTGGTGGAATGGGTAAAATTGAAAATGAACACTATCTGAAATGTATACTGATAATAAAAGTGGAGTTTTGCACCTAACAAAGAGACCTGCAGTTACTAGAAATGATGTGTATCCAATATAAGTTCAGGCTGCCCAATATCCAGGAAATATTTCAATAGCAAACTGTTAATAATAAAGACATTGCACTGCAATATCTACACTAAGTCTTGGTGAACTTTATCCAGTGTTCTTTATAGATAGAGCTTGTCTGTGTTCGCCCGCGGGGTCCCCCCCCAACGCTCCCACTGTGACTTTACAGCGGTAGATGCTGCTTTAAAATTCTCTAGCTAACTACATAAAATCTTCAAATCTCTAATCTAACTAAATTGGAAGGATCACAGCTAATAGTAGAGGTTTCTCTGTGCAGAAATAGACTAATTTCGCTGAGCTGTTTGGCCACAGGCAGAGCGCACGTCCTATTCCTATGAGACGCTGAGAGACACTAAGGCTGAACAGAAAGGGCTGTTCTATGTTAAAACGAGGTCATGTGATTTTTCCAGCCAATCGCAACCATACACATCCCAGTCATGACGTCGCACACACATCTCACCCTGCTCTATTCTGTAATCTGATTTTCTGGCCGCCAAAATGACAGGAAGCGCCGAAAATGGCGCGATCTTAATAGATGATGCACGGATTTTAACCTTAATTATCGCATGATCTGAAAATTTAGATCACCATAAAAACCTTGCCGATTTCAACTTTGTCGATAAAAATCACTCAACACTACTTATGGGGTGATTGTGAAAAACAATCACACTTTTCAAGTAGAATATCTGGCTATAAACATGATCTAGCAGAGTCTGTAGTTAAAAAGAAAAACTTACATTCTGCCAAAACAAACTGTTATCTGCTGAGTGATTCTGTTATCTTTGTTGTAACACAGTTATATGCTCTGCAAACCTAACAGGTGGTACAAAGCCACTCTTTTTCTAGTAACCCTGTGGTTTTGTCTTTTTACTAAGAAAAACTTTAACCTGTAAAGTGAAAAAGAAAGCTCTGTCCTGCCAATAAAACACAGCAGAGATTGAAGTCACTAGCCCAGACATCACTGGAGTAGAAAGAGGTGGTTGGTGACTTAGAGAATCTTTTGTAAAAAAGCAGGAGGTAAGATTTTCCTCTAACCCTAAAGTAAAGCAAAATTATAACAGCAATGTATTTTGGTAAAATTTGATAATTACTTTTTCCTTCATGTTTAAAGCTATCCAATGTGATGGGAATACTTCTTAAATGCTGTTGTTTGTCTTGCTGTTTGCCTACTTGGCAGATATTAATCTTAGTCTCATGTTATTTATAGTCCTGCAATGAAATTGTGGTGTTCTTAACCCCTTTCCAGTATTTGACGTTTGAGTACATAAGGGTTCGGAGTCGGCTCGAATGCCTGCTGTTTAATCGTTCAGATGCTATTGCGCAATGCACAGTGTTCTTCACACTGATACCATCCTGCAACAAGACTGTGGGGTGCAGAGTGGATGCCATGAAAGACAGAAGCCTAATAAAGGCCATGTTGCATCTTCTATTACTTCTTGCCTCTGGTAGTAATAAGAGTACCATCTTGGTTCACCCTTCTGCATTATGTATATAATGCAGAATGGTGTACAAGTGACTGCACCCCCTTGTGGCCAAGTACTCTAGGGGAACTACAAGTATAAATCTAAAAATAAAAATTTAAAAAAGTTTAAGAATAAAAAAAATAAATAATAAATATAATAATATATATATAATAATATATATATATATATATATATATATTATATATTATATTATATATATATATATATATATATTATATATATATATATGGAGTTCAAAACACCTCCTTTTGCCATTTTACAAATGATAGAGATAGTCCCTCTTTATTGTTTACACTAGAGGTGAGTGTAGCCTAGGCGCCATCTTTAAAGGGGAATTATTATCTCTACTAACTGAAGCAAAATCTAAGAAACTCATTTCAGCTCATGAATTTGAGTATCTATTTCCGAAATCTCCCAAAGTGCCAACATTTTACAGTTTACCTAAAATACACAAGGGAATGAGCCCCCTGAAAGGTCGACCAATTGTGTCGGGTATCGATTCTCTTACCCAAAATTGTGGGATTTACCTTGACTGTATATTAACACCGTTTGTGGAATCCCTCTCTTCTTGCACCAAAGACACTACCGACCTACTCAGTAAACTAGATGGGGTGCAAGTACTCTCTGATAGCTGGCTAGCCAGCATAGATGTAGAGGCACTATACACCAGTATTCCCCATGAGTTGGGTATTGGGGCAGTGAGGCATTTTTTACAGAGTAGAGGGACACATTTCGCTCTACACAATGACTTTGTATTGAACTTGTTACAATTCGTCCTTACCAGAAATTACTTTTTATTCAATGACAGGTTCTTCCACCAGCTGAGGGGATTCGCGATGGGGAGCTGTTTCTCGCTGCATTCCAAGCCTCGTTTCTGCTATGTGCGCGCGTCACTTCCGCCGAAATACATAGTGATGACACATCGCGCGAGTCAAGCCTCGTTCTGAAAGGACGCACGGTGCTTCCGGGATAGGAGGTATTGGCGTCCTGATTGGACGTGCGATTAGCACAAGTTGCATATATTCTAGATGAGGAAGTCACATGATATACGGCACACCATAGCTGTATCCGGACGCCGTGAGCCATATGCTCTGGTCCTGTAACCAGTTCTGAATAGTGTTATCTACTACTGGTAAGTTTGTTTCTGGGTATGGTTGAAAACTTGTCCTCATAGGCAACATTACTTGTAAAATTGGATATTGATTTTTGTTATTTGATTATCTTGCTTCTTTTCCAGCCTACCAATCCCTGTCCCCTGAAGAGGTCTGGGTAGGCACCGAAACATGTTGGGACTCTCGTTTGAAGTAAGATGTTTTCACCTATCTATATATTGCTATTACTGACTAGGGCATTATAGGATGTATTAGAATAGGGATAGGTTCCAGACGGGATCGTCCTTATCGGGACGTATAATCTTTCCCGGATATTAGGCTAGGGAATTGTTAGCTCTTGTAGGGCTCTACAGGGCCAGAACCTTTGGGAATTTATTCCCTAGCTTTAGAACTTATCCCTTCATGTGTATATTATCTTTTGTATTGCCCTTATCTATATGTGGCTTAATTTGAGCGGTTCATATACAATTGAAATTATAATTTTTTAAGTGTTCTCATTTTACAAATGATAATAATAATAATAATAATAATAATAATAATAATAATAATAATAATAACAATTTACACATAATTGGTATCACTGTATCCTTAAGAGTCTGATCTACTAAATATAACCCTAAATAATCCCATATGGGGATAATTGTAGAAGAAAAAAATCATGTCATGGGTGGAAGGGGTTAGATAATCTTACCCCCAAGTTTTGATGCTAACATCCCCATTGAAGGCACTTTTTCAGGGGTCAGCATAGAAGATTTGGCCAGTCTGCTTCTACACTGCTCCATACACAGCCAATTGAGATACACTCAGTTTTTCTGACCTCTTTCTAACACAGTTGACATTAACTTTCTGTGCCATTGATATCAAGGTGTCTACTACCTTGACATCTATTTACCAGTTGTCTTGGACCATTTTTTTGGTAGATACTAACTAATGCAAACTAGGAACAACCCAAAAAACCTGCCATTTTGAACTTGCTCTGTCCCAGTTACCTATCCATCAAGAGTTTCTTAGATACTTACATTTGCCAATTTTTTTAGTCCAAATCAAATTCAAGAAACTACAGTTTACTTGCAGCCTAATATACTGTATAATTTTACATACTACATTTCCTCCAGGTATTCTGAATGTGAAATAAAATTGTAGCAGAAAAAAAAACAAATACTTAAAAATGTGTTATTTTGGGCATTGAGATGTAATTCCTCGCATATTTTTGTATTCAACAAAAACAAAGTGCTGCCAATAACAACACAAAGTAAAATTTGTAGTTTATATACTAAGGTGGGCTATTCTCATATTCTGTTTGTTTAGCATTTTTTAGATTTTAATATTTTCTATACTTAGATGAGCTTTCTAGGAATAAATTCAGTAAAATATCCAATTGCCTTAGCTTTAAAGCTCCCAATGTAAAATAAGTATATTTAGCAATTACTATTAAAGTAAAGGAATTTATTCATCAGTGTCATTCTGCAAATCGAGAGCAAATGCCTTATGAAGCCCTGATTGCTTATCATTGAAAATATTTTTTTAATATTCTTTTTACTGACTTTGCAATAAAATACTTTAAAAATATACCTGACACTATCTTTTCACTTTCCATGGATGTAGTTTGTCCCATATTAATTATATAAGGTTTTTAAGCAGATATTTAGGTTGCTTTTAGTGTTGTTCAGCCTGTCAGCATTGCCAGGTATAGCATTTTAAAGAAGTCAAAAGTTAACATGTTCAGCTGATATCAAATCAATGTACAGTAAGTCCTAAAGCTTCTGCCAACAAACTGTTGATGGTTACAGGAAGAATGTGATGATCATAAGAAATTCTACCCTTTGTAGATATTTTATTATGATATCATGGTATTAATCAGACAATATGAAACTTTCAGCTCAAGCACCAGTTAGAAATCATTGGAGGGGGATTTTTATTAAGTCCAGAAATAAGATGTACAATTGTGTTTCTTAATTTTAAAACATCAGAAGACCTCGACCAGTCTAAGTAATGTATGTTTTTAGTTAAACTATTTAAAGGGGATGTCTCAGGACAAAGATTTGCTTTCAACATGTAGGGAACAGTAAATGAAGAAATTTTCCAAATATATTGCTTTGTTTATTTTTCCTTGTTTAGGAGATAAAAGTGATTTCATCAGCTTTGAGTGCACTCTAGGTTATCAACCTGCTCTGCCCTACTCTCCCCTGCTGTTTGTCTTATCTGATGATGTCATCACACAGGTCAGCACTGAACTGCTGGCATCTTGAGAGCTTGAGTGCTATCTGATCTCACAAACAAAAAGGACATATTACTTTTGTTTACTTTAGCTCTGAAGCTTTTCTGGACTCTGGAGAAATATAGCTTGCTCTCATATCAGAGAAGTTAGCAGACTTTTGAATACAGAGGGAGCTGATGTGCTAATCACCCACAGTCAGGAATAGACAGGATGCATAAATGAAAGCTGCTTTTGGCTCTGTAAACAGCATGGTAAGACAACCCTTTCAAGGAGATAATTAATCCATACATTTTATTGTAAATACTTGAAATTATATGTATATGAAATGAAATTGAGGGAATCAGTGTTTTGAAAAAAAAAAAAAAAAACATTACAGTGATAAAATTTAACTTGGTGCACGACACGTGATATAAGACAGCCATCCCACAGAAGCCTATTTATGTGCAAGTTCAATACCATGCAGATTCTCACACCCTCTTTAGAAAGTGGAGAGAGGGGCTACTTTACTGGTAATCTTGTGAAATCTCCCCTTTAGTGTACTATTGGTTGTTAAGGGTTGTCAGTATTGGTGTTGAGCACCTGGAGGGTGCTGGACGGCCTGCACAATCGAATAGCACTTGTGTCACCAATTGGCTGTAATTCCAACATGGTGCAATATACATAACTGTATGATTGACACCCAATATAAAAAAGAACATTTTTTTGCAGGTATTGTAATTTAGCCACTCCCCTCATATATAGAAGGTGAGTGGTCTGCCCATTAGTACTTTGAAACTGTGGAACCCTCGTATAAGGCATTGTGGCTTCTCTGTTTCCTATCTGAAATTGATTTCCGTCCTGTCATCGAATCAATTTGTAAGCCTCAATTTCTCTGTAAATTATATTTTAATTTTGTTCCACTTTTTTCTGTGATATGTGTAACGCGATGCACCGTGGTCCGTGTTCCTGTCTGCAGTCGTGGCTGCCAGCAGTCCCAAGTTAAAGGATGCGGCGCAATTCTGGTCTCGGTCAACGGTCCCACCTGTCTCCCTGCCTGGCCTGCTACTGACTTCCTCCTTGCTCCCAGAAGTTGTCCCCGCCTTGTAACTGATTGCCTTCTTGTTACTAACCTTCAGCTCCTGACCCTGCCTGCCCTGACAATACACCTGAACCTTGCCTCAGTTGCACGCTGCCAGCCATGATCGTTTGTCTGATAATCCCCCTGCCTTTGCTCCGGTACCACGTAAGTCTATACATCGAATGTCACCTCAAGGACCTACGTTGGGGGTAGCAATCTGGGAGTTTCTTGCAACAAAGTCTAACCGGACTTGTGGCCGGCTCTGGTGAAGACCGGGTGCTCCTTAGACTCTGGTAAGTCTGACCATGACAATATGCTTTTAATGACAACATAAACATCAGATTTTTTAAATGCAAATCAAAAAGCAATAAGTATCTGTTGGGGACACCGGGGGCCCTCAAAATAACTCAACACACAGCCATTGGTATCTAAACCACTGACTACATGAGTGAGTATACCACTAACTGAAAATGGGCAAATTGTGCCCAATTTGCCATTTTCTCTCCCAGGTGTCATATGACTCATATAACTACCTAGCTATATACTGGGGGCCATATCACCTGTCTAGCTATATACTGGGGCCATATTACCTGTCTAGTTATATACTGAAGGCCATATTACCTACCTACAGTATACTGGGGCCCTATTACCTGCCTCTACTGGCGGTCATATTACCTACCTACCTATACTGAGGGCCCTATTACCTGCCTAGCTATACTGGGGGCCCTATTACCTAGCTATACTGGGGGCCCTTTTACCTGCCTATCTATACTGGGGCCCTAATACCTACCCATATGTACTGCGGGCCCTATTACCTACCGATATGCACTGATGGCCCTATTACTTACCCATATGTACTGGGGGCCCTATTACCTAGCTATATGTACTGGTGTCCCTGTTACCTACCTACGTATACTGTGGGCCCTGTTACCTATCTATACACTAGGGGCCTTATTACCTATCTATATATTATGGGCCCTATTACCTACCTATACACTAGGGGAACCTATTACCTAGCTATATGCTGCAAGCCCTATTATCTAGATACCGACTGGGGGATCCTATTACCTGTCTACAGATTGGGGGACCCTATTATCTATATATTTACCTACTGGGGAACATATAACCTTTATATCTACCTAATGGGGAACATATAACCTATATACCTACCTACTGAGGAGACCTATATACCTTCCTACTGGGAGTGGGTCTATAAACCTACCTAATGGGGGCTTATAAAGGAACAATGGATGACTCCCCATCCCCCACAGCAGACATCTGTCTTTTCTATCATAACCCCAGTAGGTATATATGTGCTGGAAATATGAGGATTCTAAAATGTTTGTGTGGTAAATTCTGCAGAAACGAGTCGTGGCCGGGAGAAGTCATCATGGCAGTCTGGGCCGGATGGAGAAGAGAATGGAAAGTGAACGACTCCGATCAGAAAAGACGTCTCCTGTAAGTCACTAAATGTAACTGCAGTGTAATCACTTATATTTCTGCAGAGCGCCTACATACAACTAGTTTCTACCACTATCTGGTCACTGTACGGCATTAATATATGTCATCAGAGCCTGTGTAAACGTGATAGTCACATGTGGTGGTCGCGTTTGGTCAGGGTCTGGCAGTATTATTTAAGCCCTAAGTAGTAATCGTTTTGGGTCTTGGTTTTGTAGGAGTTTTTTTAGTAACAATTAGTCGTCTGGTATACTTGCTCCATGTACAGGTGTATTTTTTGGTGACTGTTATTTATAAGGTTATTTGTAAGCACTGTCATACGTAGGTGAGCGCTTTTGAAAATGCAAATTTGTCATCGCTGATTTTCATTGTATAGTGACTGCTGAGGTGTTGGACAGGATCTATGTGGAATATACAGAAAATTAGTGACAGGAACAAACATTTTTTCTCTGTTAAAATATATGCTGCAGTTCACGATGTGGTGTGAACCCAGCTCAACTGAGCAAAACTTAACACAAAGGGCCCAGGCCCTGTATGTTTTGGGACACTAGCAACGCCCCTTGCCTTGACAGCAGGCTCACCAGGCACACAGCCCTGGGGTTACTCTAGGACCCCAGGACTGAGTGTACAGACATTTTCCAGGCTCCATCAGGCACTGGATGGGGCAGGGGAATTGGACTACGGAATTTAAAGGGTTAAATGGCGGGTATAGGAAGCTTTCTCTGGTTCCTGCCAGTCACAGAGACTGCTCTAGAAACGATTCAGTTAAATACAGCTCCGTTTCTAGCACAATTGTGGCACTTGGAGCCACAAACCCCCTCTGTAATCAGTGATATGTTTTGGTGTCACTGCCAAGAGAGAACATGATCTTCTCACCGTCAAAAGACAACAAGCGGTTGTTAAGGGGTTAAATATCCGTTAAACAGAAACGTCTATCTCTTCCGCGCTCAAACAGCGTTATACACTTGGATGGCTACTGCAAATTTACATTCAACTAGCAAAACAACAAGTAAATCTATATAAACATATCTTTTTATACACTTTGTGAAAAATATGTTAGCTACTTTCTTGATCTTTATGTTCTCATAGTGTTGCTAGTACCTACACAACCTTCTAAGAAACTCAGTGAAATAGAAAAAAACTGTCCTTTTCCTGCTAGACTTCTAGATTAGTTGTGAATAATTTGCAGCAAGTAAGCAACTTCTGGCTTCAGTTCTTCAGATTTGTTGTCTGTTTGTATTTCTCTAGTCTCTTCTGTTCTAAAGCCAGATCATAGATAAATCAGCCTGTTGGCTGTTACTACGAGCAAAGGAAAAAAACAAAAACTTCTTTGGTACAGGATCCCATACATTCGTTAATTCATCTCAGACAAAAAGCCATGGGTTTCTGGGCTACAAACTATATGAACAGTATAATAAATATTTCACTCTTGAAAGTGGGGCAAAGCTTAGCTTAGGAGCCTATGGCCCTTCTGCATGTTGGTCTTTATACGCAGTTGCAAAACAATAAGTTAACCATGTGGAAGCTCCTGAATATTTAGATTATTCAATAATAAAATATGGTCTTACTGTTATCTAAATCACAGTTATAGACAAACAGAAGATCAAATACGTTTGGGGCACATTTGACAAAGGGACATGGCTGGACTAGGAAAAAGTATGATTTTGAATGTTAGGTTTAAAGATGTGGCAAATTTATCAAAAAGCAGGAGGCACTGTACATATACATATACTTACAATGACTGGTCTTATTTTGCATTGTACAGGTTTTAATTGACAATTCTGTCCCATTGAGTAAAATATTTACAGTGTAGGAAGAAAAATATAAATGAATTCTGAGTTGGAAGTGTGGGTCTCACATGTGCTTTGCCTGTTAAATAAAGGCAAGCAAAGCCTAGTTACTGACATCTGTTTTTCTAAAAAAAAAAGATTGGTTAGTGTGAACCATGTCTTGATGCAAAGAACTTACAGAAGACGTTAGTAGACATACTGTACTATATCTATGCTTAATGGGTGTTCTGACTGAAAAAAAAGCTCATTAGCCTGTCAGGCATGATAAAATATAGAAGAAAACAAGTAAACTTACCTCATAAACCCTATATTTAAATCACTGCGGCCATCCTGGTGATCCCGGCAGATGACTTCCCTGTTCATTCTTCATATGACTGCTGAAGCTAAACACAGGACAAAGTGGTCATGTGTGGTATATCCAGCACGTGACTGCCACGGCCTCTGATTGGCTGTAGAGGTCATGTGTAGAAAGAATAGGGAAGTCATCTGCTGGGATCACCCGGATGGCCGCAGTGATGGAATAAGAGCATTTACAAGGTACGTTTTCTTCTTTTCTTCTATTTTTATTATGCCCTGACAGGCTAATGAGATTTTTTTTTAGTGTCAGAACACCCTTCTAAAGCTGAAAAAAGATTGCAAAAACATTGCTAAAGACCGGGGTATGTCTAGGGTTAAAAATTATCTTCAGATACAGAAAATATAGGACTGTTGCTACTTACCTTAGAGTTGGTGACCTGTTAAGACCACTCAAAGAGCTTTGACAATCCTGAGAGGAACAAAATACCTACAGAAGACTAGAAAGAGCAAAAACCTCTTATATATTCAAATGTAACCACCCTTATAAATACATTAAACAAGAATAGTGTTCATAGAAGAACATCACCAAGGAGGCTGCTGTTCTCCAAAAAAAAAATTGTGGTCCATCTTAAGTTTGCCCCACACCTACTGGATGTCCCAAACAACTGATGGGACAATCTTCTTTAGACACACTGAAAACAATGTACCTAAACACCAAGACCTCATCCTGTGTTTGAAGGAGTATCATGGCTTGGGGGTGTCTCAAGCTCTGGATGCTTTGGGATCTTTGAATGACAATGTATTCCAAAAAAAAAAAGGAAATTAAAAGTAAAATAATTTGCAAGTAGAAATGGTAAAAACCTTGCCTTCAAAATTTTGAAAATCTTACCTGGAACTATAGTAAACTTGGAAATGACTGCTGTTAAAAGATACAGGTTTATAAATTCAAAGCTTCACTTACATTTTCTCTCTGTACTGTGGCTGTTTACTTATTGTTCTGAAAAAGGAATCAGAAATACAACCCCAGGTTTGAATACATGTCTAATTATTATACTTGCACTGGAAGGGATATCCAGACTTGACTTGACAATTTAGTCACTCATTCACAATTATTAATATGCATAAATAGTGTTTTTCCTGTTAATGCTTAAATATATGCTATACTGTCTCAGCATATGTTGCTTGCTTGCATGCATAATGTGATAAATAGGCATCCATGTGATTGGTTTTAAGTTTCTTTTAAAAAGAAGGGCGGTACCCTTCACCGTCATCACAGTGAGCAAGGGCCATTGCCTGAAATGCGTTTGTGTGTTCCACATGGTGTGGGGTTATGCTGCTGTAGAGCTGTTTTACTTACCTTTGTGCATATAATTAAAGTTTGCTGTTTTAAGTCACACGGACTTTGGGATTTTTGGACGGCTGGGTCCCGTGTGGAAGTCAAGCCCGGATATCCCTTCCAGTGCAAGTATATTTCCGCTTGGCCGGTGGTGAGCCGCAGGAGACGCTATACAGCAAAGTGGATCCTTGTGCATCATCATATGTGAAAGCAAGACCGAGACAGGTGAGCCTTTTTTCAGTGTTTGTCTAATTATTATACTTGGTACTTACTGGACTTACAGTTTTTTGGTAGATTTGGTACCAGATAAGGTGACAACTAGGGATGAGCGATATTATAGACAAAAGTTGAAATTGGCGCAGTTTTTAGGCTTCTCAGAAAATTTTCGATCACGTGATAGTTTAGGTGAAAATCTTACAGATAATCTATTACTATCGTGCTATTTTCAGCATTTCCTGTCATTTTGGTGGCCAGCCAATTAGCTCCGAGGATAGAGGAGGGTGAGGAGGATGTACAACGTCACCACTTTGCGGTGTATGGCTCTCATTGGCTGCAAAAATCACGTGACCTTGTTTTATCTTTGCAACTGCATTTCCTGTTTGAGCTCATACTCTATCTATGTCTATCACACATCACAGCAGAACATGTCTCTCTGCGTTTAAACCAATAGCTGTTCTACCAACTCTGATAGATAGTCTCTTCTAATAAAAGAAACCATCCATCTACCTACAGCTTAGAATAGAGTTAGATTATAGAATTTCACTACTTATTTAGTTAGAGAACGTTTTAAGGATATCTACTGGTGTGTGCAGCTGCAAGGGGGGGGGGAGGGCAGGAGGAGAGGCATTTGAAAAGAAGATATTTTGCAGCTCAGTGTGTGCTGTGATCTTCAATTGAAAATAATTGTTTTTTACCACTTTTTTGGCCAGCAGACCTCTTATAGGAGTTGAAATTGTCCCTGTGTTTTCAGTTAAGTTGTGTCAGTGTTCCCAAAAACCGGCATAACTTATCCCTATAACTTTTAAATAGTTTTATTGAAGTCTGTGCGTTTGTTTGCTGCAAAGAGCTCAGTTGTATGCATATTGTGTTATACATATTTGATAGTAAATTACGCCTGTAGTCAGTGGTGAGAAGACCGCCATATTAATCCATATTAATCCATATAACATTTACAGACTCCTTCTTCCAGTACTTTTTAATCTGTGGGTCAGACAGGTTTAAGGGTCATGCTGCTGTCCAGGACAGGGATAGTCAATGTCCAGTTCAACTAAAATGATGGTTCAAATAATACTGCCTTCTGGCACTTTTTAATTTGTGGGTCATGCAGGTTTAAGGGTCATGTTGTGGTACAAGACAGGGAGAGTGAATAGTCTGTGAGTTTTTTTCTGTGACTCTTGTTGCCTAATTGTCTTGCCTAAGAAGTAGCACGTATCCAGTCTGCTGTTGAGGATGTTAATTACAGCTTCTCCTGTTTGGGTATAAGAATGAAGCTGTTGTTCCTCTCCCATAGACTTTAATGGTCATCGGCGATAATCTGTTATCGACTATCGGCTATCGGCATGATAATTGACGATATCGACTATCGATCCAATAACGATAGTTGACACAATCGCTCATCACTAGTGACAACACAGTTTATCACACTAAGTATGATTCTTCAAACAAATTTATGCAAAATATCTGTATAGTAACGCAATAACTGGTAAACTGTATAGAAATCTGCTCTAAAATAACACAATATTGTATTCATCAGTACAAGGACTTATTTATCATCTTAGATGATGCAACATTGTATAAAGTAAATTGCATTTTGAAGCTGTAGAATTAGGATTGGGCTATTGTAATTGACATGTTGGATTCCTTCATTCATCGTAGGGTGTAATCACTTTGATAACTAAACAGTTGTTCATTAGAAATGATGGACCAGTTTTCATCATCATACACTACTTCTATCCAGGAAAATAATTTTCATCTCTGTTGAAGAAATACAATGGTTAAATTAATGTTTTATCAGTAACTATGCAAAGGCAATATTATAAAGAAACAAAATCATAGTACAGCCACTTATTACCATATATACTCGAGTATAAACTGACCCGAAAATAAGTCGAGGCACCTACTTTTACCACAAAAAACTGGCAAAACGTATTGACTCGAGTATAAGCCTAGGGTCGAAAATGCAGCAGCTACTGGTACATTTCAAAAATAAAAATGGATACCTATAATATTACGTAGGCCGGTATAGGCAGTTTAATGTCCCCCATAGGTAGGTATACGTTCCCCATAGTGAGTTATACTCAGGTATTTGTCCCCCATAGGTGGATATATGTCCTCCATTGGCATGTATATGCAGTTATAGGCAGATATATGCCCCCCATAGGCAGTTATAGTCAGGTATAGGCAGTTATAGGCAAGTATATGTCCCCTCTTGGCAGGTAAAGGCAGGTATAGGCAGTTATATATCCCCCATAGGAAGTTATAGGCAGGTATATGTCCTGCCATAGGCAGGTATATGCAGTTATAGGAAGGTATATGTCCTTCCGTAGGCAGTTATAGGCAAGAATAGGCATTTATAGGCAGGTATATGTCGCCCTATAGGCAGGTATATGCAGTTATAGGAAGGTACATGTCCCCCATAGGTAGTTATAGGCAGGTATAGGCATTTATAGGCAGGTATATGTCCCCCTATAAGCAGATATAGGCAGGGTGTGTTAAAAAATACAAGTACTTACCTCTCTCCCCCGCTGCATCTTGTCCCCGGCACAGAAAACCCTATAAACAATAATATATTCGGGATAATGCAAAAAATGAAAAAGAGCTTGTAAGGGTTCGGTGGATTCGCTGGACCACCGCAAGCGATGATAGCTTAGCCACGCCAGGGAGCGGAGTCTAAGTAGCCCCCGGTATTCACCAGAGCCCGCCGCAAAGCGGGATGGACTTGCTGCGGCGTGAGGCTACCAGGTCGCTACCCCTGACGTGACTTGCTTGCGATGGCGGCCGGGGTACTGCGTGGTACAGAATCGTAATCCAGAGGCGTAGTCAGGGACAGGCAGAAGGTCAGGGCAGGTGGCAGAGGTTCATGGTCAGAGACAGGCAGAAGGTCAGGGCAGGCGGCAAACAGGCAAGGTCAGGAAACGTAGCGGAACGGACTGGTACACGGGTAATCAAAATGGACTCCAACACTCACTAACAACACGGAACGCACACCAACAGTCTGGAAAGGAGTGCTGGGGGCGTATTCCTTATATGGGACCAGCGCCCGGCAATAGACCAATTACCGGGACACTGGCCCTTTAAATCCAGACAAGCCGTCGCGTGCGCGCCCTAGGGAGCGGGTACGTGCGCGGCGGCCGGGACGGACCGGCTCAGCGTACACAGGAGCGTGGAGTGGTAAGAGAGCCGGCGCCCGACAAGCAGGAGGATGGTCGCAGGAAGCCGCGGCACCCGCGCCGGACCCCTGTGGGCAGGGGGGCGGCCGCTGGGAGCAGCGGCGCCCGCGACCTCCATGAAAGAGCTTGGACAACCCAATATAACAAAACTAACAACCGAAAAAAGGGGTAAGACCAACATTTAATGATCATAGAAAAAACTTTATTCATTAAAAAAAATATGTAAACATACTGCAACATACCATATAAAAATCTGCGTATAAAGCCCTTACGGAGATTCTCCTGGATATACTCCGACATAGCCTTAGTCCCCGCGGCAAGAGAGGGTAGACCTACTCAGGGAGGGAGTAAGTACCGGGTTGCAGGTCAATGGGACAATTGAACGGCCGGTGCGGAGGCAGAGTTTCGGCCTGTCTTTCGGAAAAAACATCAGCAAGGTCCTGGTACGGAGTGGGCAGACCGGTCAGAGGCTTCGTCGACTTGACAGAAGCGGGCCATAGAGCAGGACGGAGTACCGGAAGGCATCGTGAGTGGCACGCGGGGCCCCAACGGATGATTTCGCCCGTTGTTCCAGTCCAAGGTCGGGAGCTTTGGACTTGTAACAAAGGAAGGCCCAGGAGGATTTCCGAAGAGGAGCGAAGCAAAACAAGCAGTTTCAATGTCTCCTTGTGTCGGGCGCCTATCTGCAACGTGAGGGGAGCAGTGCAGAACCGAATAGCGTCCTTTAGGCATTCGCCACTGACGGAGGAGACGAACATGGGTCGCTGCAGGGGGTCACCGGGAGACGAAATCGGGAGACCAGAGCTTGGCTGACAAAATTTCCGGCAGACCCCGAATCAAGGAAGGCGGTGGCTTGGAAGGTGCTGTCCGGAGAAATTCGACAGATTCCCGGGAATGGTCAAGACGGGGAGAGGCGCACTGACACCCTAGGGATGCCTCTCCTACAAGCCCTAGGTGCGAGAGTTTCCCCGGACTTTACTGGACAGTCCACAATGAAGTGGCCAGAACGGCCCAACAGTAAAGCAAGCTGCCTAGAGACGCTGCGAGCGTTTTTCCTGGGTCAGGTGGGCTCTCTCGACCTGCATGGGTTCGTCCTCAGGAACCATTGGTGGAGGAAGCGGAGGTCGTTGGAACACAGGGGCCAGACAAGGTAGCCGGCATGGTCGGGTGACCTCCCATTGGAGGCGGGGCTCTTTTTGTCTCTCGGCAAAGCGTATGTCGATTCGGGTGGCCAACTGAATCAGTTCATCCAGAGAGGAGGGCAGACCCCGACCTGCTAGCTCATCTTTAATGCGCCCCGAGAGGCCTTCCAAAGTTGCCACCATGCCTCATTGTTCCAGTCCAGTTCTGAGCGAGGGTACGGAACTGCACGGAGTAGTGACCCACAGTGGAATCGCCCTGACGGAGACGAAGCAGAGCTGCGGCAGCAGAGGAGGTGCGGCCAGGTTCCTCGAAGACGGTGCGGAAACCCTGGAGGAAGGCTTGCAGATTAGCCATCAACGGATCTCCTCGGTCCCATAGCGGAGTGGTCCAGGCCAGAGCTTCGCCCGTAGGAGGCTAATTATGAAGGCCACCTTAGCCCGCTCGGTAGGTAATTGATTGCCCAACACTCGAGGTGGATTTGCATTGACTGATGAAGCCTCTGCACTTCCTGGAATCTCCATCATAGCGAGAGGGGAGCGGCAGATGTAGAGAAGATCCCGATGCAGGGGCAGGAAGAGCCATGCCGGCAGGAGCAACTGGTGCTGGCAAGGCAGCAGCAGCCGCAGGCGGAGGTAGACGAGCCGCAAGGTTCTGCATCATGGCCGCGAGCTGGTCAATACGCTGGCTCTGCTGGGCGACGTCCGTCGTGACGTCCCGGAGTTCAGGCAAAGGGTTCTGTACTGTAAGGGTTCGGTGCATTTGCTGGACCACCGCAAGCGATGATAGTTTAGCCACGCCAGGGAGCGGAGTCTAAGTAGCCCCCGGTATTCACCAGAGCCCGCTGTAAAGCGGGATGGACTTGCTGCGGTGTGAGGCTACCAGGTCGCTACCCCTGACGTGACTTGCTTGTGATGACGGCGGGGGTACAGCGTGATACAGAATCATAATCCAGAGGCGTAGTCAGGGACAGGCAGAAGGTCAGGGCAGGTGGCAAACAGGCAAGGTCAGGAAACGTAGCGGAACGGACTGGTACACGGGTAATCAAAATGGACTCCAACACTCACTAACAACACGGAACGCACACAGTCTGGCAAGGAGTGCTGGTGGCGTATTCCTTATATAGGACCAGCGCCCGGCAATAGACCAATTACCGGGACACTGGCCCTATAAATCCTGACCAGCCGTAGCGCACGCGCCCTAGGGAGCGGGTACGCGCACGGCGGCCGGGACGGACCGGCTCAGCGTACACAGGAGCGTGGAGTGTTAAGAGAGCCGGCACCCGACAAGCAGGGGGATGGTCGCAGGCAGCCCGCGACCCCCATGAAAGAGTTTGGACAACCCAATATAACAAAACTAACAACCGAAAAAAGGGGTAAGACCAACATTTAATGATCATAGAAAAAACTTTATTCATTAAAAAAAATATGTAAACATACTGCAACATACCAATAAAAAACAAACAAAAACCCAAAAAAAAGCATCCCCAAAAAACAAGAAAAACAAACCATGTCAGGGGCAGGGACGATGATAGAGCATCTGCCCG